>JAOUZG010033074.1:1696907-1736424 GCA_026289955.1 Argiope argentata
ATATATATATATATATATACTGAAATTCGTTTTTATTTTGATAGTCCCTTTTGATGTGGTTTCTATAAGATTTCAAAGTATTAGAAGAAAATATGTCTAATAAGCTTCCGATTTGAATTTTTAAGCCATAATTAGTAATTCTTAAGTGGTTGTCACTTGCACAAACTATCTTAGCTTTAAATTATCTCTAGATGTTTATTTCTCGTATTGTCGATGGGTGGAAGTAGAATAAATAATAGTTCAAATATGCAATTCATAGAATTAAAAGCATTAAGAAATTTGATGTATTTTGAAATAAAATTATACAATTTTACTGCCAATATCAAGGTAAATGAACCACTCCATTTCTCTATTACTCCTATCAAATACATAAAATTTCAAAAAGTTTTAATTTCTTTATTCATATGCTCTATATGAAATATGGAGGTATTCCAGTTGGTAAAACTTTACACTAGGAAAAACTTTCATGGAGTATAACTAAAACGTAACAGAAAAGGTTTGAGAATGTAAGCTTCTCCATTATTGAAATTAATTGGTAATGAAATAGACGGAATGGTCTACTAATCGTATTATTCTACATTTTAGATTTTAAGAAAGAAATTTAGAAACATGATTTTTATTGTCTCTAAAAGAATTGATTTTCTAAATGGCATATTTAAAAAATATTTTCGTTTTATATTATTGCAATTTGAAGACTGTGTTTAACCTATAATACTGACCGGCAATGTGAATAAAATACTCAGTGGTTGAATCTTATTATGAATTTAAACTATCAAGTATTAGAAAATAGTGTCAAAAGCTTATTAGATTAGACTTGATGTTTTTTAACTTGATATTTACAATATGTGAAAAAATCCATGAAATTAAACCAACTTAAAATTTTTTGTGAATTCTTTTCTAAAGAGTGAGAAACCCGCTGAATTCATTAGAATTACCCCTAAACTATTTAAATAACAGTTTGAAAAGTGCTTGATGGATCTTCACAGTTTATGTGCCACAAATATAGTGCCATAGCCTTTTCCAGAAGATTAAGTCAGAACTTTCTGCATGATTTGCTTACCTAGCACGATTTTTCCCTTCTCATCTTATATGCAAGACGACTCCAGCCATGCCCTCACTTTTTTAGAATCCATCGAGTAACAGATTGGTTCTTGTCACTATCTTAACTTTTATAAACGTGTGCAAAAGAATACTAAACTCCTGCTCTTCCTTTTATATGTAAGCACAGTTTCATACTTACTTTTAAAATCTTTGAGGACACCCAAGAGACACGTATACTGAAGAAGTGGCCTTTCACTTTCATCCAAAATGTAATTTACAACTTCTTCCTTCAAAAAGAGTCATTCTAAAGAATAACGTAGAGATATGACGACAGAAATCGATGACATCATTTTAGTTCCAAACAGGATTAACAAAATATATGTAATATATGTGTATATTTACTTTTAGTATACAAAGCTTATAGAAGGAAATTACAATCTTTGAAACTCATTAAAAACATCATTGATTAGTCGTTTCTAGAAAGATTATTTGAATTTTTACCAGATTAATATTAGATTGCAATGCCAATAATAAAAAAATTAGCATTGTAGCCTATTTCTGTTACAGGGACATAGGGTAATGGGAGAGACTATTTTTGTTAGATTGGACCAAGACGAAGTGCAAGTATTAGAATAATATTCTAATATATCCACTAATACAGTCATCTTATTAATACAAACGCGGAATTCAGCTATGAATCAAGATATTTCTTAAGTTTCACCAAATTCTTATCATAGAAAAATTAATCAAACAAAAATTTATTTTTAACCAATTTATATAAAAGGCAATATATGTAACTGATTAAATTTGTAATAAAGCTAGGATTAAAATTTTACAGAAATGTAAATCCTTAAGAGAAATACAGCTATTTAAAGCAAACTATCATTTTATTGTTAAATATCTTCTCTTTCAAAATGCTTCTAGGATACTTTTGGTGAGAAGCATTACCTCTTAAATTTTCTCTAACTTAAAAGAAAAAAAGAAATCTACATCGTCTTTCTTGTTGAGATCTTAGAATAAATAGGATTAATGGCAATTTTAAATCCATATTTTAATATTGTGAAATTCTTTTTACTTTCAATTATTATTCTTTTCGGATTTTATATGTTTATAAAAAGTTTAGAAGTTAAGTTCGGAATGTTCTCAGAAATACTTATTTTTAGTTTTAATTTGGTTAGTTTTACAGTAAAAGACACAAGATTTATTATATTTAACCGTGATTATTATGCTCAGATTTATAACTACAATCAAAATCCTGATTATCTTAATAATAATAGAGCATTGCAAACATACAGGAAGAAATCGGCTATCAACTTTATTAAATTGATTCACACTCCACTTCTGTAACTGAGTTCAAATTTTGCTTTAGGTGTTTGTTAATTCTAAGTCATTGAAAATGTTTTTTTTAGGAAAAGGCTGATTCGGTTTCATAGAGTTTTTTATATTTCTGCATCTACAGGAAACTTTTGTCATTGACGAAGTAAAGGAAATTTGAGAAAAATATATTTCATTGAAAAGTTATGACTAGATTTACATAACAGAGAAACGGCCATTTATCAGTTGCCATGTATGCTACGGTTTTTATAAAAGGAACTTTAATGAATTTGCAATTTTGCTTATTCAATTTTAAGTTTATAATTCGATCAGGATCCGACTATAATATGATTCTAAAGCGCTTGGCAAGTTACTGATTTATTGTTATATGTTGCTTTAAAGTTTGAGTAATGGAAAATTTTTGAACTATTTATTTTTGATCTCGTCGCCCTTGAAAAGTGCAAAAACATGAAATTTGGATGCATTTCTTGAGTTTCTTGCAGATGAATCGGCCGCTTATTCATCAAATGTACAAGACAGTTATCTAACTTAGGAAAAAAAATTCTACGAGATAGAAACTGATTAAACTTAATCTTATTTTGGATTAAGTTAACACACTTTAAAACAGTGAAACTCTGTTTTAACACTACATGTACTTAAATTAGCCAAATCAACAGAGACATAAATCATCTAATGTTAACTAAATGTTTAATTATGAAGAAATAATCCTATTCAGTCTTTCCCTGAAGTCCTAAAATCGGCCACTATCATTTCCAGGAAGTAAATCCAGGCTAGAAAGAGCTCTGGTGCTCGAAATAAAATGGCATCATGTTTCAGTCTTTAAAATAGGCTAAAAAAGGAATATGAATGCAGACTTATTACGAAATTTTCTTTGAATAATAAATTATAATGATGAATCTGATGAATTAATATAAATGGATGGCTCCTACGAAAACTTAAGTAGGAGTGGTTAAAAAAATTTTTGAAAAAATAGAAACCAAGGATATATCAATGTCAAGATTTAAGTTGAAAACATGACCACAGTTTATAGGGCTGAAACCGAACTTTTATTATAAAAAGAATTATACAAACTATAGTAAATCAGTCTCAAAAAGAAATGAAAATCAATCGAGCAAAGATAAGAAAGGTGAGAGTGACTCTATCAATCAACTTATTGATGAAATTGAAAAAAAATAACAAGGTTTTTAACTATAAAAACATAAAAGCAAAACACAAGAATGGTTAAAAATGGAGTGAAAAGCAAATGAATTAATGAAATACAGATAAGACCTTTTGATGAAAACTAAGATTTACTTTCGGGTGAGTAAGAAGCTTTGTATTCCTTTAAGGGAAGAAGCGATAGTAAATAATTTTTTTTCAAATCAGTCCAAATATCTAATACAGGACTGGATTAATACTGAAAGAGACGCATAAAGGATTTTAAGAAAGATATGGTAGATAGCAGTATTAAAAATGCTATAGATAAAACCATAGGAAAGAAAAACGTGAAATAATCTCATTTGAGGCTTTTGTGGAAGAAACTCCCATTTACTTTTGAATTCTCTGTTCTTACTAAATTAATCAGTCTGCTCTCTATACATGATGGATGTTGGCTAGTAAAAAATTCTAAAATCTAATCAAGGAGAATCAAGAAAAATATTTTAAAGAACAGAAATGAAGACAAAACACATTCTAATAGGATATTCAAAAATTATTTTGAGATTTCTTTCGTTCTTAATTTGAATGCGGTTTAAATTTTGCATTGCACGAACTTCATGCTTCTATAAAATGGGCTTAAGTGCATCAGTCTGTGAAATGCACCAACTGATTGAATTATTATTTGGAATACAATACGGGGCTTCTTTGACAACTAGGTAATTGGAATAATAATTGTTTATCTCAAAAATACTTTAATTTTATCAATTAAAAGGTCAATGAAGAAAAATTTTATTAATCCAATATTATTAAGAATTAATTAAAAAAAGGTAAAAAAATTAATCTGTCATCATGAATCACTATGCATTGTAGAGTTTAATTCTTGCATGCAAATATTACGCACTCTGAATAATTACTTTGTCGATATAATAAATTACTTTGTCGGTATAATTATCGCTAAATTTTGTTGTAAATATTTTAGCATGATTATTTCATTTAATAAAGCATCAAAATTAAAAATTTCCTTAACCCTGTTGTTCTGCTCCGGTCTATATGACCCATAATAAAATTTATACTTTCCTAAAAAATTGAAAACCGAAATATTTTCAAGAAACTTCTTGACGTTTTGGGAAAATAATATAAATATGTACTCCTTCAAGTAATATTTTTCAATTTATACTTAATGGTATCATTCGGGTCAATATGATCCAGAGATAAAAATCATTTATTTTTACTCATGCATGTTCACTTTTGTATGGAATGATTAAAAAGAAAAAAATAACAACAATTTCTTTAATTTATCTGTTTTCGAAACCTATTTAATTGTCGTATGTGTTTGGTCATATGACAATAGAACACGTGCAAAGTCAAAAATTGACACAATTAGCAAGGGGCTAAACCGTTTGCTTTTACTGCAACGTTTCTTTTTTCTATTGTATTTTACTTTCAGATATACAGTAAAAAAGTTGTTCCTGTGAAAGTAAGAGAAAAATGGCCATCGCTTAAATTTGAGTCATGCTTGCATAGCTAAACTAATAAAAGCTACAGCGAAGAAGAAATATCCAAATATAAAAATCATGCGATGAAATTGAGAGTGAATGTTCTGACAGCGATTTTTATACCAATATACATGTGACTATACCCCTCAAAATGTTTTACACCATATTGAAGTTTATTCGTTTTGATAACAAATTCACTCATTAAGAAAGAAGAAATTTCTTTAAATTATCTTCAGGGTGGTATAACTGCGGAAAGTAGATAAAAATTCTACTAAAATTATATAACCTGAATGAAAATATGGCCGTACATGAAAAATTAGTAGGAATTCGGAGCTGAACTCCTATCACACGGCATATACCAAGTGGGCCATTAAATCAATTTTTTAAACATTGAAATATGTGTGTATGTAACAGTAAACTTCGTCCCCAAATTTACATTGGAAAATAACAAGGGAAAACCCAGAGAAAAATCAGAGAGTGCGAGTGATGTGTGATCCTTTTGATGGGTATTCTGGGCACAATATTACATGGGATAAACGTTTCACATCTTACAACTTTGGATAAATTCATCTAAAACGGGAAATAAATATACATGGTATCAGTAGAAAAAATAAATCCGAAAACTTCTTTAAGAAATGCATTATAAAGCAGTTCACAACTCATTATTTTATTTTACAGAAGGCACAACAGCTGTAAACTACATCCCGCTCCGGTAAAAAACCCAAGGATGTTATTCTTAAGATATTTGCATCCTAACAAAGAAGGTAGCAACATAATTAAAAAAAACTATTACTGATGTTAGATTATAATTCATCTAAAAAGACCGTGGTTCTTCTTGATCAACTTTTAAAACTATAGATTTACAAAAGAAAAATAAACGCTGGTCCCTGATAGTCTTCTATTTAATGCGTGATATTTCTGCTTACAATTCATTTGTTCTACGGATTTCAATGCATAGCGAATGGAACAAAAACAAATAGACTAAACAAAGGCTATTTTTGGGAGAACTGTAAAAATCACTCAATTGTCCACACATTGAAGCAAGGCCGCACCTACCTCAAAGTAAGGACTCAATAAAAAAGTGAAATGAATACAAAGAAACAGGGGAAAGCATACCACCGGGATCTGCTGAAAATACTTCATTTTGTGCCAAATGCGCAAAGTATGTGACCAAATGTTCTCTGCCCGTTAAGAAATAACAACAAAACTATATGTTACAAAATAATTGTCGGACCCACATATGCAAATTTCATGTAAGGTATTACTGCTCTAATTGTAAATAAAGGTAGGTTTCAATTCCGAATATTATTTTTGTTATCCTTAAAAATGCTTTATATCATTATTGTAAGTTTCGATATAAAATAATTTTCTGTTATTTTCTTGATACTTTATATTATTAGATCCCTTTTCAAACTTAATTACTATTGTTTAAACTATTTCTTAAATCGCCCTTTGTCATCTATGGCAAGAAAGTTTAGTTTTTTGAATCGCGTCGCATTGGCCCAAACGCTACATACGTGGAGTAAATACGAACAGATCGGTAGGGTTAAGTAACTTATAAAACTTATCCCAGAACTATTAATTTATTCGAAATCAAATAATCGCTTCAACTTTTGACAAAATATACTCTCCACCTATTTTCGAGATCCATTGCTTCTTCTGTCAGTCCTTGAGCAAATTTTCTCTTCCTCTGTGAAAATTTGTACCTGTCAAGAAAAGCGAGATAAAGCTATCTTGTATTTGATATCATCTGCGATTATAAAGACATCGATTCAGAATATCTTTTTATATCAGTGTTACTACAGTATTCAGGAAATAAATTTAAAAATATATTCTGCAATGAATAATTATGTTCCGGGTGATGCATCTGGAGAATTTGTAATGTCATTCTTTCGTGAGAAATAATCTATTGTCAACAATTTAATATGCGATTTCCCATGTTTTTGTATGACTTCAATATTCGAAACATATCATCGAAGCAGATTGTTTCATAGCGGTACTTTTGGAATGGTGGAAGAGTATTGTTTTTTGAAGCTGGGTTAATATATTCAAAAATTAGAAATCGTTGCTTATTTGATTAATAGATAAAACATGTTAGAATAGCTATCATAGTTATTTAATTTATCACATCTTTTCATTAAATATAGCTAATAATAGAGTATTATTTTACATAAGCATAAATTCTTTCGCTTAAGTTACTAATTTCCAAACTGTAAAAAAAATCATTGTTTTGCATTTAAAAATGTCCCTTTTTTGCTTCCTGTTGATAATATTAAGGTAAACGCCAAACTATTTAAGAATAAATGCATTCTGTAACATACACTGATTCTTTGATCAGGCTTTCAGAATAATTATTAGAAAATATTCAATTTGTTTTTTCATTGTTAAAATCATTTGTGACATTTCGAATGGAGTGCAATGACAATAGTTTTAGAAACAATTACTTTCTCAGAATGAAAATAGCAGCATTATCATCCCATGCGTTTTCTAATGAGGGTCACATAATTGCAAGATCCTTCTGAAAATCCGTGTAATGTTTTCATAGTGACTCTGTTCACAAGCATTTATATAAATGTAAGAGGAACACGTTTCGAGTTCTCTTTTTTTGCGTTAATTAAAAAAAGGCCTCTTTGGATTTATATGATGGTTTGAGTCTACAAAAACGAAGCGTTAAGAAATGAGTAAGATCAATGAAAAGTTGTGATTATCTACCAAAATGATTTAAATTAAAGCTTTCGTTAGCGAGCAAAATTTTAATATTTTTTCTCTTTTTTTTGTTTGTAAATATTGGTTTTTGTATACAAAGTATTGGTTTGTAAATATTGGTTTCAATCTTTTTGGTTGTATCATATATATACATAATATACATTATTATGTATATATATATAATAGGATTTAATTGCACCAAATTGAAAGACGCCCATTGTTCGTGACATCAGACGGCTTAATGTATTCCTTGATTCTCCGTAAAGAATCGGACATAATAATTGAATGATGACGATACCGGTGTAAGATAATTGGATTTGAGATTGTAAAAGGAAATAAGTCTTCTTAATATTTTTTATTTTAATTGTTTCTGCTCCACCAACATGTCTGCAATGACTTGATCAAAATCATGACTATCAAATATCATATATAATATATTTGATATTAAAGAAACTTATTGCTATTTATCATCTATTTCACGTTATTTTGATGCTGAATAGAATTTTCTGTTTTCCTGTACGATTATATTGATATTTGAATAAAACCCTTAATCATAATATTTTTGACCCTTAATCATAATATTTTTTTTAAAAAAGTACTTTCTTCCTTTGTCTTTGGCCAGTCGAATTTTGAACATCCCATAAATCCCTTTGGGCAGAAAGAATAATATTCAATGAATAGCAGACGTTCTAATTTGATATCCATAGGAATTTCACATGATTCTAGGAAACCAAATACAAACAATGGCGTCTTATTCCCAATTACATGGAAATGATAACCAAACCTAAATTGGGAAGCTACTACTACGTCAATCTCTTTTAATTATGATATAATTCTAGAATTTTGATGTAATAAAGACTTTTAAGTTTGATGAAAATACAAGAAACTAAAAAAGTGCGTTTAAAATTATTTGATGAAATATGATATTTGATATTAAAGAAACTTATTGCTATTTATCATCTATTTCACGTTACTTTGATGCTGAATAGAATTTTCTGTTTTCCTGTACGATTATATTGATATTTGAATAAAAGTAAAAATTACTAATTTGAGGAATTTGTTTTGAATTAATATAATTATAATCTATAGAACAATTTTGAATAAATAATTTGATACCAGTTAAAAATTTCGAATTTATAGGAAATACTTAAATAATATTGCTACTCATTATATCATTTATGCTTATTTAAATTCAATTCTCTATTTTATTAATATATATCCTATAAAGAATTAATTATAAATTAATAAGTTTAATAGAAGTCCATAATTTTATTTTTGAATTTCGATTGATTCATATTTTGATCATTTCAATTTTTGAGTGTCTTAGAATCCTAGTTGATAATACAATTTTTGAATATCTGTGATTCAAATATAAAAATATACAATAAATGCAACTATAACAATCAACCAAAAATCGCAAAGTCTCAAAAACTAATAGTATTTGTAACATAAATCTTCAGATCGTTTAATTTTTGTCACGGATTTCGGAATGATAAAAATTGTTCTAGAATGCGAACATTTCCAGGATTTCCTACAGATTTCAATTAAGAGGAAACAAAACAATAAACCACTCAATGAATTTGATTTACGATTTCATTGTTATTTATAACATACTCTGTATAGATTTTTTCATCCATATGTAAAAACATTGTAATAGTATTTTTATTAATTTATTATATATAGCATTGCTGAAAATTATTATATCCGATTTCAGTGATGCTGATGCTTTTGAAAAAGAACGAAAATAAAATTCTTCCATAAATTAAAATGCTGATGCAATTCGACACAAAGACCTATGATTCCAATAATCGTAAATGGATTTCACTGAGATTACTCTGGAGTTAGCTCTAGCTTCCGATTCTTCTGAGGGCCATTAAGGGACTGATAAGAATTCATTTTATGTTTTTATCTTAAAGACACTGATTTAATAAAATATTTTTTTGTCTGGAAATAATTATCCTGTTGAAAAATAAATGTTTGATACTGAGACTATTTTTTTATTTTATTTCGGCTTAATAAAAATCCTAATTCATCATTTTATTTTCTGGAAGAATGACATGATAGTTACCACGGGCCCCGCGTAAAGTTTCACGCGATTGATTCCTGGAATCAAATGAATTGGGATCACATGTGATAAAATAAAACGTCATTCGCGAGACGGAATACCCGAAAAAATTAATGATTTACAACGACATATAATGTAATTTAGGCATTTAAAATTTTAAAAGAATATTTTTTTACGCAAAGGAGTTTTAGTTCAAGAAGGTTCCTCCTTATTTGATTATGTCAGTGGCAATATTTTCACTCAAGCAGTAATTCATTTTGATTGAAATATTTTTTTAAAATTTATTAAACTGGCGAAATTTTTGAAAAACTTTTTAAGACCTCAAGGTATTTTTTAACCAAACACTGATAAAAATTTCATTGCTCAGGATGCACAATGAAGAGTTTCCTGAAATTAATTGATCATTTTCAAAAGTTCATACAATGACAACGGTTAAGATTAGAAAAGCAATTCTTGTAACAAAGTCATGTGACAGGACAGAAATATTTCGTCCAAAAAGTTTTGAATTTAGTTTAAAAATTGTCGATACAGGGAGCTTCATGTTTCTTTTATCCTACATGCAACTCCTCAAAATCCACAATCTCGGAAGCGATTGCTGTTTTAGCTTTAAAAGGAGTATTTTGTGATTGCAGGAGCTGTAAAGATCGGAACAGCAGATTCAGTAAAAAAAATTCGAAAATGATGCATTCGTTGGAGGAAAGAAATTTTCTTCTACTGGTATTCTATTGATTGGGGAGAATGTTACTGCAATTGTGAAGAAGCTTTCAGAGCGAATTCCAAGTCACTATGGTGAGCAGCCGAATACAATAAAATAACTGCACGAGAAATTCACATGAATAATTGTTATTGTGGATGATAAAGTCGGAATTGTTGGATGACATCACTCACATTTTATAGAAGCAAATCTATAGGCCACTACTGAAGCAATTTAGAGTTCCCTTAGAATATCAATTAAAAACACTGTAGTCGTATTTCCAGTGTGCAAGACGGCGACACATAAGGTAATGCTCGAGAATTTAGCCTTATTAAAATTATTTTTGATATATATTCATAGAACATTATTGATGAGGAAACGTAACGAAAAATAGGTTCATTATCTCTATATCCGTCAAAAATAACGTTTGCTGGAAAAGGACAAAACAGAATTCGCATCATTATCTTGTGGTGAAAGCTTCATAAGCCAGGTAACATTCTCCGGACATGAGTCATTACTTTTGTTTAGTGACTATGTTAAAAACAATAACGATGCGAGTTCGGACCTAAACTACACATTCTCCACAAGGTTTTTATGAATTTCATTGAGAATTCAAAATACTGTTTTATCTGTTCAAATTCCTGTATATAGTGATAACATTATTTTTCGTGAAGCAATTATTTTCATAGATATTTCGCACGAAATTCAGTTTGCATTCGAAAAAAATGAAATTAGTTTGTACAACAATATTTATGTTAACATTTTAGTAAACATTGCCAATATTCTTAAGGATGAATCCTCTCCATTCAATATTTCACACATTTTAAGCGTCGAAATTCACCAAGCTTCCCAAGCTTGTAATGTATTAAGGATTTCCTTAAAGTTAAGGATGCTGATCCGATGATGACAATATTGTTAAAGGAGGACATTCCAGATAACCAGCATTCTGGCTGACTTTCTTTTACAAAACGGCAAAAATATGTTGAAATCAAATTTGATTGAATTCGAAAATTCAGTTGTTCTTATTACCCTGTGCCGTTAATTTTGTTTAAAACGAAAAATAGGGATTACAAACATTCTGCTGGTTAATCGGTTATCCAAAATTAAGGAAAAAAAGGAACAGGTTAAATTTATTCTATCAATAATAGAAATTTTATATAAATTCGATAAATCATAAGTTTTTACTTAAAATAGGTGGATCTAAATAGTGTGAAATATATTTTTTTGTCACCTGCAAAGGATAACGTTGATCCTCGCGTTATCCATTATGACCATGAAAATCTCCAATATTTTCTAACTATTTTCTTATACTGTATAGGGAATTTTTCTCCTAGTAAAGTAGGAACTTTTTATAAAATAAAATTGAAAGATTTCAGAGGCCACACCTAATCCGCCAGATAGCTGTAGATTATGACCAGCAATTAAACATTGAATGCCAGTTCTTGCAAAAGAAAACGGAGTTCTCGGTTATACAACTGAGAACAAAAAACTTTTACTTTCAGAAGCAGAAGCTACTTAAAAATTTCCACGACGTAAAATGTCAAAACCATTTGAAGGCTTTCTTGATTCAGATCGTTTCTGAAAATATTCTCGAATTAGGCATTCTAAGATAAACCATTAAATTATTGAAGTTTGTTGAATTAATTACAGCTTTCAAAACTCTTAAAAACTAGTTTTTATGTTTTTCAACAGAGTTTTCTATTAAAACTCTATTCTCATATAAATTAATTAGATTTCGGAACTATCCGGTTACAACAATCAGATGAAGGACAATTTTATCGAATTCAATATATCAGTCCTAAAATTACATTCCAAAAAGAGAAATATAGGATTTAGGAATTAAAACACCCATCCATTATTGAGACGCTAAAAATTTGAAACTACTTACGATACACCTCTCTATCTCAGTCCTGGTAGACGAGTCAAAACCAATGCTGCTTTTAGTCGTTATTTCTTCAAATGATGTGACTCAGAAAGGCAAAAATACGTAATTTCAAGATTAATTCTCATCTAAAATTAAAACCATGTCTAAATTTACACAATTGGAGGAATATTTTCTTAAAAATGGTATCTTGCATAAATTATGCAATGGTAGCGAATTTCTGGTAGTTGCACAAATGATTCAGAAAAAAACTAAATCGATTGTATTTCGTGGGTTTTGTAACCTCCTTTCAGAAAGAATTAGTTCAAGAATTAATTATTTATTCATTTACTATTCTATAAAACCTGATAAACGAGAAACATTTCAACTATTTGTCAAAGGTGATGAGTATCTTGACTGAGACTATTGCAACTTTTTAGGACATTTAAAATGAAAGGAAAAGTCTTGCAAAGATCTTTTTACCCTCACTGAAGTCTTTTACAAATTAGTTTGGACTTATTTCGTGAAATCTACTTCTTCTATAAATATTTTGGACAATCAACAAACTACATTTGACAACCCTTCAAAATTAACTGCAAATGTATTGTTTTAATGCTTTCAAAATTTAAATATTATTGCGAATCAAATGGTATGGGCAAGTGTATGCATTCACGAAGCATTTATTCCCGCTTTGACTAAATTAAATATAAACAAACCCGATAAATGGTTCAAGTATGTATCGAATTGCAACATACTGCAAATAACATTGTCAGTAATATATTCAAAAACAACTTGATTTTTTAATTACCTTCAAGAATTATGACCTGCAAATCAAACACCTTCGCGTTGATAGTAACCAAAACATTATCGATCACAACCTTACTCAATGAAGTGAAACAAAATATTCTACGTTTACAGGGGAAAAATAATACAATACACGTCGAAATTCAGCCTGTGAATTCAAAATAGATTATAAAATTACCCTACGGTAAACCATTGCGAAACTGATTGAAGTTCCGAACAGATTTTTTTTTCACCATCCAAAGTCAACAGCAATGATTGGAAACTAAGACATCATGGAGATCCGACAAAAATATCAATCAGCAATTGAGAATAAAATAGAGACCAGCTTAATCATTTCCCACCAAATATATATTCGTATTATTTTTTTTGTCTCTAAATTTTCTACTTTTTAAAATCTATTCACACTTATTGACTACTTTGTTATCGACTTCACCCCAAACGTGAACGTCTCTTATGCAGGATGGCCATGTAGGATACGATTTCAGTTTCACCAGTTGGCAACATGCCTAATGATAGTAGCATCAGAACTCTCGTTTTTTTTGCAGTGTTTCCCGCCTGAAGAAAGTTGGATATGATGAGCAAATTTTGAAAACAGAAATGCCTCAGCTTTTTTTTAGATTTTGATTTTATGGAAGATAGTCAGCTTTCTTAATCCTTTTTCTTGTTAATATTAATTGTTTGCGTTGGTACTGAATGACTAGAATAGGTCCTTTAACTGTAAATTAAAATAATTAAGCGATTAAATATTTTCTTCTTTTATCGGTCTTAAGTATCATACTCTAGATTTACTTATATATTATCGCTGTTTGAAGAACTGGTAAGCGGACTTTCGAAGGCGAATGATTGACGCCTCTAAACAGCCGCAAAAGTAAGAAGGATTATTTACATGAAATCAGTGTTGATAAAAAAAATCAGCATGCCCAAATACATACAGGTGATAAGTATTATTATGTGTTAAGAGATTAAAATTAAATCTGGAAACATATCCTCCGATTTTAACACTTTTGTCTGAGTCATTCATTAATTCAAAACAAACTTTTTCAATTGTATTTTTGTTTCAATAAGGGCCTGGAATAACAAGAATTCTTCTTGGTTGAAGCAGATTTAGCATATTCGACGGCCAACTCGTTTTTCTGGATGCCGACATGTTCTTTATTTTAGGAAAAGTCGATCAAACCTTCCATCTTTGGCATATTTAATTTAATTTCATTAATAAATGTCGAATTACACTTAAAATTTCAGTTTATGAAAGTCTATTTGTAAAAATAATAATTTTGACAGTTTTCCAATGCTCAGCAGAATCTCAAAATGGTCTCCAGTTCAGCCTGAAAAACGGAATTATAGGGAACTACTTTTAAAAAATGAACTCTAATTAGTTTATTATTTTTTAAAAAGATGCGCTATAGTCCTAATATATTGCCATCAGTCCCAGAGCCATTAGTGTACTTTTCAAATTCGGGACCTTCAATATTATATGAAAAATTTTCGAAAGATTTTCTTAGATTAAAGATTAATTTAAAATGTCTAAAAATAAATAGCTATTTGTTAATTCTAAGAGTTCCAACAGTAGTCTATTCGGTCCAAAAGAATTTTCCTTTTTATATTTTTATTTTTTCTTCTCTTTAGTTATCTTTTAAAATATTATGTCTTCAGAATTGAATGATAATTTTCTTTCTGTTTTAGCTTTAACCCCCAGGAAACAATTTCTTGAAATACATTTCTTTGAGTCACCATAGGTATGGATTTATTTTCCTGTTGCATCTGAAACCTTAAATCTGGTTATAAAATTATGTCCCTTCAGTGTTGATAACCGAGATCTTCTGCAAGTGCTTTCAGAAAGAATTTAATTTTGACGCTGCACGCAACTTTTTACATTGAAAAAGTTATTTTTGAAAGAACATTTTTCTCATGGTTATCTCTTTTTATTCGTATATACCCTCGAACATTCTTCTTAATATTCTAAAGTGGTTAGTGTTAATTTCTAAATATTGATTTTTACTGCTCATGTAATTGTTCAATTGCTGTCAATATAATTAAATTTGAATGAATAAGTTTGATTAATTTTTCTTTCAAACAATCTTTTTGGTTTAAAATTTAGTTTCAAAATTCATGTTTTGGAAGCTAAGATTGATTCTGCCGTCTATTCTATATTATCTATTATATTATTATTGATGGAGAACACTTTTAACTAGCATTGAGACGATTAAACTTTGCACTTTAATAAGACTGAACTAATTCATTAAACTCTTTGATGTATTAGCTATAGGATTTTTTTTTTCAAGTAAATCCTTTAAGGCACTATTACTTCTACCTGTGACATACTAGGTACTGAATTCCGTATTAAAATTAACAAAAAATGGATATCTTCCTAATAGGATATTTTAAGACAACTATCTAAAGAGATAGAGATCTAGCAACTACTTTGCATAGGGGATACTATAATAAAATAACATCAGTTATTCCTTCAACTTGAAAGCCGGGAACAACAGAATATTTTAAGACTTCGAACTTGAAAACCTAAATATTTACATTTTTGAGAATAAAATATGCTTATTTGCAGTTAAGAAAAAGGTTAACTGCTAAGGAGATCTAGTGATATTTGATTTTATGGTATTCGTAAGAGGGTCGATTATGCCCACAATATCCAAGGAACAACTGAAACCAAATATATTTTGCACCAACATTTAATGCACTCATTCAGCATGATTTGAATTGATATTAATGTAATTTATTATAAATAGGTCTCGATTTGAATTATGTTTAAATTAATTCTGCCTTTATTTGTAACTAGCCGCCTTTGGCGACCAGTTGGTTCGCCAGTATTAATGATGATTAAAGGGTTAAATCAGTTTTTTTTATATAACTTGGTCTCATAATAAGTTTTTCAGCAAAATATTTTTAAACTTCAAATTTCGATAGTCATATAATCCAGTTATACTATTACGGTGGCCTTAAGCAGTCCTGATCTTTGAATGCCACATCTCTCTCTTATTTTCTATCAGTGCACGTAAAATTCAGTTTAAAATTAAAGTGAAAATGATGAAGCTTCAATTAATATAAAGACCTCTTTACTCAATTCAAGCATGTCTTTGAATAAAACTAAAAACTAAAAGCAGAGTATTCCGCCATTGAAGTTTCATGTTCACTACAGAAATTGTAACGTTATAATTTTTTTATAATTTATAGTATCTCAAGAAATTATTCAGCAAACATTTCTCAGATTAAATGAAACATTCAGTTTTTAATTTTATCTTTAGATGTACATAAATGCTCTCAATAATAATATTATTTATTTATTTATTGGTTTATAAATATATTTCAAAAATTTATGTTTTAAATTCCTTAGGTCTTATAGATTCATATTCTGTAAGATATTCTTAATATTTAAACTTCTAAATAAATAATTTCTATCGTCTGCAATCAAGTCTGGCTGATTTATTCAGTTCTGAATATTGCAAGTTTAGAACAATCAGCATAGAGTAACCCTGATTGGCTACCTTGAGATCTTGATAAAGTGATCTAAAATCGCCAGTTTTTATCGAATAGTTATATTGAAATTTCCATAGATCGATAAGCCTTTGATGATTGATTTAGTTGATTGGAGTACCACTTTTTTTTATTTTAAGGACATCGCGTCTCTAGATTATTTTGTTAAATATGACTCACAGAGCAGATGATATATGTAAAAATTTGAAAGTCGTAATTCATCAGCAGTTTTTCCCTGAATCTACTAATTATATATTTCACTTAAACCATTTGTTAAGAGATGTATGTCTCAAAAAAATTAAGAAATTAGATGTTGGGGGCTTCGATTACAGAAGATGCCTTGTAGATGCTAAGCCATATTTGCCTTAAATAAAACTGTTTAATAGAATTAGCCAATATGTATTATAAAATATCATAGAAAGCATTTCATTGCATTTATTTTCCAAAAATATCATGTTTCATATTTGTTTCATTTTATGCAGACACGTGCTGAAAATGACATTTTTATATATTTAATTTGGAATGATAGTTTATTTTTTCTCATGTGAGAACATTATATTGTTTTGGTTAGAAAGTTTGGATGTCTCCGAAATATGCGGGTAAAAATAGCTTTATCTGCTTTTACAAGTTTTGCATGATTAATTATTACGTATGCTTGTTTGAAAGAAGATGCGTTTTCAAATAGCTGACCTGCTTTAACCAGTTTAGCTTTAATATTACGTATGTTTTATTGAAAGCAGAAAATAATTTATTTCGCATGATTAATTAAAATGCGGAGATAAATTACAATCACAAAGGTGATTTCTTTGGTTTGCACAATATATCTTCATATAAGTAAAGGTAAAAATCCCAAACATGTCTTATTGTTTTAAAAATTAAAAAAAAAAACAAGAATGTAAAAATATTTTACTTTTACTTATTATCAATTGCTTTTTGTTCGTCATTTATTTGAAATGACGTCATCTTCATGTTCTCTTAAGATTTCTTACTTTTAAATAATTAATCCCGCTCTCAGAAAATTATCGTTTGGTGCTTTTCTAAAAATTCTTTTTTCAATTTTAACTGTTGAACTTTTGTAATCAGTTTTTATTTTGTATTTTAATTTATTTTAATTCTTTAATTGACTTAATAATTTTGATGTTGCCAACGACCAAGAAAAATTTTCTCTTGCATTTATTGTTTAAAAAATAACACATTTCCTATTTATTTCATGTCATATAATCACGTGATGAAAATTACATTTTTCTGTTTTATTTTTGGTAGTAATTAAATTATTTTTTTAATCATAACTTCTGAAAATGTAACGGCAACATATTATTAAAAGCTCTTTTTCTTTTAGATTCTCATGAAGATAAAATTTAATTTTTATTTTATGCGAAATAAATTGTTGAAAAATACGATTAAATTAAACGTTTAAAATTTCATTAAAAATAGAATTTTAATTCATAGGTCAAAGCATCAGTATCATTGAAAAGCTAATTTTTTGATCTTTAACTTGATGCAAAAATCAATTTTGTGCTATAATATTTTCGAAAGTTAAACGCCGAAATTTCGCTTATTTTTTAATTAATTAATATTTTAATTAAAAAATCAAAAAAGTTCCCCGAGGTACACATTCCCGGCCTCCAAGGTATGCATGTACCAAATTTGGTAGCTGTAGGTCGAACGGTCTGGCTTTTAGAGCGCCAACACACACACACACACACACACACACACACACACACACACACACACACATTGAGCTTTATTATAAGTAAATATTACTATTGACTTTTAATATTTTTGTGCTTTGTTCTAAATTTAAATTTCTGAGAAGAAGGGTTCTTTTTTCGTTCAAGCAGAAAATGCAGAAAAATGGTAAATGGTTTAAAAATGCTCGTTCCTAAATTTTCGTAAGATTAATCACTTGTATTGATAACTAGTAAATGTTAATTTCTAATGAGTAAACATTTGTAAATATTTCAATTTATCCTCAGATGAATGACCTTTGGATTTACCTTTTTATGCATAATTACCGTTTATAGATAAGCGTGTTATATATGAAATACTTATGTTTATCATTTATCAATAACTTACGTTTTGGAAGCGTATGCAAAAGGTAAATAGGGTTTTTTTTTATTACAGTTTCCTTCTTTTTTTCTAATAATGCATTTCAAACTGAAATTTAATCAGACTACTTTCATTTTTTTGTTCTTTTAAGTCTAATTGATTTTTCAAAACAATAGGTCTTAAAACATCAAAATAAGATAGTGTGTACGGGTGATATCTTTACATCCTAATACATTCAGAATTCTTGAAAAGTTTATATTTCAGTCTGAGTTTTAGTTGTGATACATTAAAATTTTTCTTTTGAGTTTGAATGTAAAAAAGGGGAAAAAAAGTAGCTTTAGATGTAATTCTTTTGATTTGGGTTTCTGTAACTCTTAAAGTATACTTCTCCTAATTAGTGGCTAGTTACGATAGATTTATTTTGAGCAATCATTTTTTTATGAATGAAAACTGTTTGTAAAGTCGATTATCAGAAACCTCTTTGAGAAACAGTTGCGAGGACTGAAAGTAATTTAATTTGATGCATGTGCTTTTTGCTCTAATGTATTGATATTAATGAAGAAAACTTAACCTAAATTTTGAAATTTATTTGAAACTTATTTCACAGAGTTTCATAATTTTGCTTATTTTACAGAACTTGTACAAATCTTATTTTTGCAAATTGCCAAAACAACAATTAAATCCTTAGTAATCATGTAAATGTTCATAAATAAACGATTTTACGTACAAGCTTAAATAACAAATTATGCTAAAAATTGAAATACTTTGTGCTTATATAAAAGATTTGATTCTATATAATTTATTTTTCTCAATTTTAATTATTTTTCAATTATTAAAGAATTGAAAATTTACATTGGATTACACTTATTCGGGTTTAATGTCAATATTCATAAGCATATGGTATAATTGAGAACATTATAAAGATTTGTGAATTGAAAAATTAGCTCTTAGTTTTCCATAAGACGAGAGAATTAGGTAGTAATATATTATTAATTAAGTGGTATTGTATTCAATTATTATCTTACTCCTACTACCTCATCAGAAGTATTTTCAAAATCTAAGACTGTTAAATTAGCTTCTTATAAACATCTTCTTTAAGCATATTCTTACAATTTTAAGAAAGCATTTATATCAATATAATTCTGAATCAGCTCTGATTACAAATTTAAACAATCGACTCTTTTAAATGTTAACCCTTTAGTATTTAAAATTTGGGGTGGAGTAATAAAATCCTTAATGACTAATACCAATGCCTTATTACGAATAATTAAAAATAATGATTTTGTGACTATAGTTTTAGAAATATTACTATAAATTAATATTTTCTTGAAAAGTACATACCATAAGCGTAAAAGAAACATTTGAGAGACTCATCTCGGTACGATGGCATGCCTCCTCACGAGACATTCTGTATCATATGACACACAAAGACCATCTCCAGTGATAAGATTTTTGTATCCTACTCGTCATGCGTATATAGCTGGGAGCACTTTGCAAGTGACGGCAATGCAGTTGGGGGAGTGAAGTATCTCGGAAAATAAAAAAGGAGCAAATAAAGAAACCAGCAATAAAAATAATCTGATGTGATGATTTGTTAGCTGAAACGAACGACTACTTTCTTTAGCTGCAGGGGGGGCCTCCAACGTTCGCAAGTTACCGTCACTTTTCCATTAACCAAATAATGTTCTTTGGACTGGGAGAATGAGTATTATAGACGCATACGTTTACAACCAAATGAGAAAAAGTAAAAGACAATTTCGAGATGCATTATTATATAGAAGATCCGAGTGATAACTCTTTTGAAAATCCATGTCTCTAGATGCCGAATCTTTTCACCTGATTCTAGAATTGATTGATTTTTTTTTATAGAAACAGGAAAGTATTCAGATTCAAAATAGAAACGAAGTAAATGTTGTGTTACAAATCTGTCGTCAGAAACTAGACATTTTTCAGTTGTATAATGACCTTAACTACGAACTTTCAATGAACTGAAATATTCTTTCGTCATCCTTCTTAACAAACAGGAATACTTCAGACTATGAGATGCATTGGAGTAATATGATAGCAAAATATTTTGAGGCAAATAATTGAAACTTTCGCTTGGAGGAAACTTTTCGTCATCCCTCATTCATTCTTCACCGGCAACTGTATAAAAATGTTATGACATTCTGCTTCCAAAATTTAGTATGAAGTCTTTTTAGAAATAATTGGAATTCTTGGCTCTTGGTAAAAATTGTCAAGAAAATTTACATTAAATTAATTAATTTCTGGTGACATATTTTATTTTAATGAATTTAAACAAATTATAGATATTTTATGTTTTGCAATTAAAAAAAATATCATTTATTTATACTATTATATCGATAAAGAAGTGAATTATAACTACGTTTCTGCTAACTTTTTAAATATAAATATTTCATTTAATAAAGGAAACATTATATTGAAAGATGCATATGATTTTAAAAGGTTTGGTCGTAGAATAATGGAGATAAAAACATAATGCTAATGAAAAAAGGAAATATAGGACATACTTTGTTTTTCTGAAACAGATTAACGGCGCGTACACACAAATAGTTTTGATGAATTTCAACAAAATATTCATCTGATATCTGTATTAGCATCTTTGATTGCGTACCGTCAGGCCGATAGTTCGATCTTGGGTGAAAACATTTAGTTATTTGAGTTTAGCTTTCAATGTATTCAAATTTATGAGAATTCAAATGCTTATAAATGTCCATTAATCATATAGGCAAATTGACTTTATTTGAATTTTTAATTCCTAAGTTTTATATAAAGAGAAGCTAACAAGCTAATGAAGTTCAGTCATCTGAATTGCGCGCATTTAGTAAATGTAATTTTTTTCTTTCCAATTTGAAAGTGCGTAATTCTATGTGACACCATTATAAAATAAATTAGAAGTTTCAGGTTTAATTCCGCAAGCTGTATTAAAAATTATCGACATAATTCTTTTATATCAATAATATTTCCTACATATTTCTAGATACAAAAATGATTAACTGAGATTTTCTTGCTGATTTATTAAATTATGAAATATTTTGAAGTTATTTTAGAAATTTTGATCTATGGGGGTATGAAGAAGTGTCAAAGAATATGAATCTCGCTTGCATAACATGTAGAGATCTTTATTCGCAAGTATGTTCAATGGTCTAGAAATATGAAATTGCTTTTATACATTAGTGACGATAGAAAAAAATTCCATTTACAATTTCAAGGTGCAATTAATTTTATTGAATAAAATTCGCATTCCTATTAAAAATTTCAACGAAACATTACTTTAAAATTTCAAGATCAAGCATAATGAAAAATTAGTTTTTTTTCCATGACTTATGGTTGCAAAGAGTAATTAGAGAGACAATTATTATTTTATGGAAAGAGATTACTTTCAATAATTTTAGAAAATTAAACTCGGATTAGAATTATTTTTTACTCCATTTGGTAAGCGTCCAGATGTGTGATATACTGATCGTAAATTTT
Source organism: Argiope argentata (assembly GCA_026289955.1). NCBI lineage: Eukaryota > Metazoa > Arthropoda > Arachnida > Araneae > Araneidae > Argiope > Argiope argentata. Next base: position 1,719,077 of record JAOUZG010033074.1, read on the forward strand.
ATATTTATTCATATCAATTCTCAAAAAAATGTAAGATTAACAGATTATTATTGTGCACTCTATTTCTGCCTCGAGGAGTTAGTAAAAATTAAAATTAAAATGGATTATGAAATTATACTTTTCGAAGAAAATTTATACATCTTTCAAATGAAATTTCATCTAAAATGTCTAACCTAAAAAATCAGGAGAATCTCGGGGGAAATGTATTAAGAAGTCCAGTTTGTAGTGTTTCTTCTGCTGGGAAAGAAACAACTGGAAGATGCGCAATCAATTGCAGTCCATTAAGTCTTCCACTGGTTGATCTGTTGATACTCCTACATTCTGTCCTGGCGCAGTGGCCGGCTGCAGACAAGGAGAAAGCTGGGATCTGCTTTTCCCCAAAGAAAAGCTGCTATCCATTTGATTCGCCTCTGTATGCGGAAAGATTCATTTCATACTTGTCTCATCTCTAGCAAAAGGGCACTCAAGAGCTCCATGTCTCTCACTTTATTTGCCTCCTATTTAAACCTTATGATCGGCATTTTAAGCTCAGCGCGTTCACTTCTTTCATTCATGGCTTTGTATGAGTGATGCTGTGATGAGTGATAAGCACTATATTAATATTTAATTTTTCTCTTGAATTTATTTAATATTTTCATTCCTTGATGTATATTTTATGAATCTATGGGTTCCAAGATGCTTTACGAATAGAGATTTAAATGACCATATACAATAAAAGGACATAACGTACGTATTGACAAAACGTTAAGTTATGCATCAGTTACCCATCAGGGCTTCAGGACGCATATATATAATATAATATACTGTTTATTTTTGGATTCGAAAACCCTCCGAGCTATTGATCAAGTTTCAGGATGCGCAAATGTCAAAATAGAAATGAGATGAAAGATGAAAGGAGGAGATGCTTACGTTTCACAATAAGGTAAACTAGAATTATAAGGGAACTTAGGAGGCTTAAAAGGTACTGAAAACGCATAATATTGTCGTAAAACGATGCTAATTTACAATAAAATATCTTGGAGCAATTTTTACTTAATGTAAGACACCTAAATATTAAGCTATGGCTAATGAGAAAGTTTTATGTTCTTACAATTTGATAGTCTACTTTTTTAATAAAAGAATAATTATTATGTAAAAACACTTTTTTTCATGCTATTGAATTTTTATAACATTTTGAGATTAGCTGCAGTATCTAATCTTGGTTGCATTTCATGGTATTATATAGAATATTTTTTGAGTCACTTCTGAAAGATTATTTTGCTGTTGTAAATATCCGAATGTTTTGAATCCCTTCCACATAGCTCATCAAGACTAATATTTTTTAGGAGGGAAAGCTAACTTTTCGCTTTCAATTCTTAATGTATTGTTGTCAGAGGATTCAATTACTTATTGTATTATTGTAAAAAAGTGAACTCTAATCGGGGACAAAGATTGACAGATTTTGCTCCAATCTTTTGGTATGGCATATTTAGCAAATGCCACACTACAGAATACAGATACACGTAAAATATACAAGCTCTTCTTTTCGTATAGTTTAGCGCTCCGCCGCTACCGTCACCTTCTTTCGCTATGTTTATCCGACTCCTCTTCTTTACTTAGAAATTATCTCGCCAAATCTTTTCGCCAGATCTACCTAGCGGAGGAGCCTTGCAAGCCCCCTCTTACAGTAAAATTAGTACTTTGGAGCTGAGTTCACTACCAATGCAAAAATATAAATTACTTCAAAACGGAAAAATCAAGGTACATAATAGAAATACTTAATATTCTAGTTATAGGATACATTATGCAAGCATTATTCAAACAATGATGAAATACCTTGTTTCCCAGTTTAAAGAAACCGTAAGTTTATTTGTATAATTTGTTGAAATACATACAAGCTCAACAATCAAATGCGTCTAATTTCTAGGAAACAAGTGAATAATCAGAAATAATTAGTGAGAATAGAATGACACTCTTTGATAATATTAGCATAGTAAATAAAAACAGTTAATAAATCCTTCAATTTAATCTCTTTAAAGCCTCAGTAGCTTTGTGCTTTACCTACCTGAGCTGGTTGTCTTCCTTGGTCTGTGATTTTGATTGCGCACTAATGTTTTATATAAAATTTCGAAGCTGAATTATATCTCTTACCAATCATTACAAATAAAACCTATTCTTGCATGTCCTTCATATGAAAAAGATAGGTATCTTCGTTACGGGATTAAATATCGAAAAATTAATGCACATTTTACAGCAGAACTTTCACATCCTTTCTATAATATTTTTTTTTCTCTCTCTTTAACTATAAGGCATTTTCCAAGCCGCAATAGGTTAAAGGTATATTTTAAGAGTAGCACAATCCCCATAAAAAGACATGGTTTTTATATTTATATATTTAGTTTCCTTCAGCTTAGAACTTTCTAAATGATTAGCATCAAGATTATCGAGAATTTCAAAGAATATTAACAGTTTTGTAGCAGTTAATAAAATTTCAACATTCTCAAATTCTTTTACTGTTAAAAATAACATTTACATTCCATTTTCCGCATAAAAATATCAAGCAATAGGATACCTTAACTTATTTTAATGCATATGTCTCACCATTTAGTCAGGTAGTTGTACCAAAGGTCCTTTTTCTTGCATTAGTTGTAGGATTTTGTCATCGGTAAAAAAGTCTATAAGATGGGTTTGGCATCATTGAGAGCACTTTTTCACCTACTGTGAAGATTTTATTAGACGTTGCTAAATTGTGTGAATATGTAGTTTTCTTTTGCTGCATTTCGAAAGCAAGTTAAACCTATTCTACAACATTTCAAGTTTTCATTCCAAATACTATGTAAACCCCGAGGGAATATCCGCTGGTAAGTTGCGCTTCCCAGTCCGAGTGCATTTCAGTATGGAGAGTAGACTTTGAGGCTCCCTACCGTAAAATTATTGACAGGGAGATGCGTCAGGGTTTCAAACTCTCATGCGTTTTAAATTCTCAACATAGAAGTAATGCTAGCTCTCCCCTCTTGTTACTATTATACAGATCTTACCCTTTAACATGCAGCTGAAACGCTCCATCAAGCGATTAGATCAGGGGTATGCTCTGGATAGTAAACATAGAAAAATTCCTCTTCCGAATTCCTTGCTATTTTAACAATAGCATTTGTCCCAAAAACCAAAGCTTTAGACATAGTTGTCCAAAATAAAATACTTAATGTTTTTCACATTGTTTTAGCTTTATGGCTAGGAAGTGGTATAGCATCGCTTCACCTAACGTTTTGATCAACCAGACCTATATTATATTTATGTTCCTTCCAACTCTGTTCTCTCAAATCTATTCGACATCGTGATCCAAATTGGCCACTTGGTATTGGATTTCATGTCTCGAATATATTGTTGTAACTATTACCTGGTATTAGTTTTAAGCGTCTAAGTTAAATGGAACGAATCGCACGACTCCAAAACCTTTCAACAATTCAGACTTTCTTAGAAAAAGGAATAGTTAAACCACTCAAGGCTCTTTTTGGATCCTATGTGACAGCTAAGAATAGAAGTAAGAGATATTTCTAGTTGAAATTCCAATTTCTACCTCTCTTAAGGATTAAAGATTACTCAATACTCTCTTCACACATTTTATCCTTATGAAAAAAATAATTATCAAATTTATAATCATTTGTTTTATCCTTTTTATCATGTCTATTATCAATCACTGAATCGATACATTCCTATTGCACCGTTTTAGACATTACAACTATCATTCTTGTTTTCATTGACTGAATGGTCACGTAATTTTCGATTTTATACATTGTTTGCATTTTATTCGTCTCCAGAATATATTTTTTGTATTTCACACTGCCATTGTTTACCGACTATTAATCACAAGTATACCAACTATAATCATAAGTAGAATCACAAGTATGTCATCTTCAATTAACCTCTGTTTTACTTTTATCTTATATGTATAGTAGTCGGAGTGTGAACTCCGACTAATGGAGTTGAGAGCAAACGAATTCATGAGATTGCGAATCTTCCCAACGTAATAAAAAAAATCGCTTGGCAGATATACAGGAAAATGCCAATCACTTCTAGCACTAGATCAAAAATACCAATTAATAAAGCCAACCCTCTTGATTAAACTCTCTTAAACTAATTTCTCGCCTATCACCAGAATTTATTCTTATTCTCTCATTTATTTTCCTCATTGAATTTAAGGTGGGCATATAAAATTCGTCACGATGCTTACCAAATTCTTTTAAATTCAACCAAACTCCTTCTTCAACATCCTTATAGAAGCTGCAGTTTCGGAATTCAGTGCTCGGAAAATCATGGCAGCAAATATCAAATGGCTTGTTGAACCAAATTCTCTCGCTGTTTATTTTATAATATACTAACATAGATGTAATTCATGAAGCGAAATAAGCTATGGTTTCATTGGGATTTCTAATAATTAGCAATGAATTTTCATCATAAATTTTAAATTCTTTGTCTCCTAGATTAACCAATTAAATTAATTTTATTCACTATCAAACATTATAAATTTACCACTAATTAACGTTTGGATTTAATTTCCTTGACAACGCTTTTCTCAAGATTTTCATAAGTTTGTAAATAACTCCATCCTTCCAATTAAGCGAGTGCTTTAACGATTCGTAACCTCATCATTTTGGCAATTTCCTCCAAGTATTTGCACAGTTTGGAATTATACCATCATTCCAAACTGTGCTAAAATGTTTCTTATATAGAAATTCCAATTCAAGACTAAATTTTTCAACCGATAATTTATCTCTTAATTCTGTTGAAACTGATACTGCCCACTGACTCCTGTCAAACTCGAGCTTTTTTTTCCAAAATCGTGCAGCGACGATAACAACTAATAACTCTTTTGCCAATTTCTAATTATAAGTTTTACTATCTGTTATTAAATAAAAATTTTAAAAAAGTGACTTTCCCATGATAGAAGTAGCTGTCGAAATTCTCTATTCTTACTGTTATCTAGAATTTTTTTTAAAATTTATAATGCTCCGTTAATCAAGAACAAATTCAAGTCAGAAAAAAATACAAACTACACCTATAGAGCAGTACCTAATGCATGGATATTACCAAATATGTAACATTTATCACAGCTCATATAAATAATATGATTAAAAATACTTTTTAAAAATACAAGCATATAATATTTGTCTTGTAAAAATTACTAAAAGAGCTATAAGCTCTAAATAACTAAAGTCTCAGCAATATTAAATCAAAACTTACGAATAAATAAAAATGTATTTGTAACATTGAAAGTATCTTAATGTTTACTCTTTAAACTTATAAAAGAATGCAAAAGTGAAAGCCTTTAAAATATACAGAAGAAACAAAATACACTAATGTATATTTTGATAACCAACATCCGTTTCCTTTACAAAATAAAATTCATTTACAACTTAAAAACCCACTCCTCATTATCTAAAATATTAATTAAAAGATTGTCATGTATTATCAACTCACTTTTAATAATTCAATTTCATAGAAATAATAAAAATTAATCCCGTTTTTACAAAGCAAAAAAAGGATTCATTCGCCTCTAAAGTTACTTTAATATCGACGGGAAATCCTAAATGTGTGAAAAGTCCCTCTCGTTCCAAAAAAAAAAGAATTTTTTTAATGTGGAAAGATATTAAATGATATCAAAACCATGACAATGAAAACAGTTATCCATGACAACTTCATTACGAAAATGCCAGCCTCAACCCCCCTAAGTCGAAATTTCTATGATCACAGGCTACAGTATGATCAATGAGGGTTCTTTTGTTTATGATCTTTTAAATGAGTGAATTATGATTGGAGACAAGGAATGAAGAGTTTAGTCCTAATTTTTTTTCCATATGTATTAAATGGAACTCAATGAATGAGAATGAAAAAATGCCCACGATTATCATTTTGACTTTCATCGTGAGTCATCTGTCCCCTCACTCGCTAGTCTCCTTCTCTCTCCTTTCTCATTCCCCTTCACTCTGCTGAGCTATTAATTTTCTTGTCAGGCTGCCGATAGGGCGCCAAAGCAAGGCTGCACTTTACAGTCGCTTTAAAAAATTGATTTCGTCAATGTTGAGCTTGCTAGAAAATCAAAAGTCATAAATAGTATAAATATTCGTCTTCATCAAAAGATTCCGCACATATTCAAATCAAAAAATTAGATCAAGCGATTAGAATCGATATAAATAACAATGAAATACCAAATGTGTTGTTAAGCGTGAAACTGGAGAACTGCTAGACCTATTTAGCTAATTTTTTAAAAATATTTTTTCGTTAAGACACCATGAAAAAAACGGGAAAATTGCTAGGAAAACAATAGAAATGAAACTTTTCTTAACTTCCCCCCAAAAATCTTCATTTCCCCACCGCCAAATGAGTAAAACCTCAATTTGTGTTTTCCCATACTAATAAGCGATATTGCTAGTGTCATTTGACTAATTGATTTGACCATTTGATTATTTTATCGCTAGTGTCATTTGACTATTAATCATGAATATCGTAAAGGAAGGATTTAGAGGTAAATTTTACAAAGAAGGTGTTTTTCTTGGTATTAAATATGCTTTTTATTGTATACAGAAACATGGCCTCATAATCAAACTCATGAGATTTAAACCTCGAAGATACAACATTTTGAGTATAAAGCCATATTTTTATTTAAAATATTTTTATATCTTTTATTATTATTCGAAATCCAATAAAATATGAGTAGGGACATCTTACCTAGTGCATTGATCTTTCTCTTTTATTTCATTTAAATTTAGAGTTTTCCTAAATGATAAATTATTAATACTTGCCTTTACTAATGATGTGGATAAAAATACTCTGAAAGTATTTATAAATTATTATTAGCTGATTCATCCTTATCTCAAAAATTCAAGCTTTTTCCAAAATGAAGTTAAATGTAGACGATTAAAAATTAATAATTATGAATCAGGGACTTAAAAGCGTTTCAACTCAGTTTTATAGTCCTCCTTTTATTTCCGTTTTTAAAATACTTCTTCCTTTTCTTGTCTTTTAAATTTATTCCTGTCTCTCCCTAACATTATTATGAAATAAAAACACTTTTACCATAAAAACCATTGAGGATTAATCTGTTTGCTTGTAAGCGTTTTAATTAAATGGCTGGTGTGATTTTTCAGAATCTCTCTAAATTGCACGCATGTCCAGAAATAACATTGATAATTTAGTCATGCTTTTTTCCAAGATTACTTTTGGCATTAAATTATTTTTTTTAAAAAACAGAAAAAAATTGAGGCTTATTAGAAAGTGCCTTGAGGAATGACAAAGATTAAAAACTACAAGAATTTAAAATATTTTGCTGAATTAGGTCGTTTTTTCTCATTTTTCCAAATAAAAAGGCAACTTTACTAATATCGAGGATAACACTGTAAGGCAAACGATAATAATAAAAAAATCTCAGAATAGCGATGACAAACTACACTCCAAAACAAAACCAAAAAAATCGACAAACCAAGATGCAATCATCCGATTTCTCTGAAATTTCGCAATGCATAAGAGTTTTGACCAGATATGCAAATGAGTAAATTTTCGTGTCTAATGAATGAATAGTGTGATTTCCAGCGCATCCGAACTAAGTATCCAGCAGATGTATATAAGGAGCAATTCTTCAAGGGTTGCTAAAACTTTCGGTTTGATTGAGATTCAGATTACCTTTCAACAACTTAACGCCGTAGGGTTCTTGCTCATTACGAGCAACTTTCATGAGTTTGTTGAGAGAGTGCAGAGGTCGTATGACTGAATTGAAAGAGGTCAGTTGGACAAATGGGAGAATCACCCGTCATTTGAGACGAAGCGATGCGGCGATTCGAAGATGCTGGGATGGGTGGAAAATGGCAGAGTTGAGCGACAGGATGGTAGCGGTCGATCTAGGGTCACAACAAATCGGGAGGACAGAGAAAATTGTCCGATCAGCTGCCACAGCGCCTTCTTCATCTCTATCAACCATCAGACGTTCAACCCAAACATCACTGTCCACCATGACCATTCACAGACGGTTGTGACAGCGAAATCTAGGCTCGCGCCTACGGTTATACCACCTACCACTCAAGCCTGCACACTGCCGAGCCAGATTACAGTGGTGCATGGCTCGATAAGGTTGGAATAATGCCGACAGGGGATGTATATTTTTTAGCGACGAATCACGCTTCCAACTGTGTTCTGACGATCATCGCAGACGCGTTTGGAGACACCCAGGGCAGAATCCTGCTTTCACTATTGCACGCCGCATCGGCCCTCAACAAGACATTATTGTCTAGAGTGCCATTTCCTTTGATAGCCGGACCTCTTTGGTCGTCATTAGAGATACAATTACTACACAGCAGTACGTCGACGATATCCTTAGACCTGTTATGCTACCGTTACTTTTGCAGTGCCCTCGGCTGGTTTTTCAGCAGGACAATGCCACACCACATACGTCACCTATTAATATGAACTTTCTGCAAGCTTGTCAAATACTTTCTTGGCCTATCAAATCTCTGTCTCACCGAACATGTCAAGGATATGATTGGAAGGCGATTGCATCTGCCATGGAAAGTTGATGACATCGTTCAATAATTGGAGCTAATTTGGCTGGAAATAACACAGGAGACCATCCGAAAGTTTTATAGGTCTATGCCATGCCGTGTGGCAGCTTTTATCGCGATTTTCTGTACAATGTCTTCCTATACGCCAATTTTTGTCTGAATAGAACAACTCTTTCTTAGTGTGTCCATTTTTTTTTGTTATAACGTGTATTTCGGTTAAAGTAGATATTTTTGACTAAATATAACATAATTAAACGTCAATTGTATAATATAGTTTTGAATATTGGGCTGCTTTATAATTACCATTATAAAATATATTTACAAATTATTTGGCAGAGGTTACCTTGGCAATATTAAAGCATTTATTTACTATAAAGCTGTATATCATTTCTATGGCAAAAATGCCATCATATAATGTCGAATTACAATATTACGTATTGTAAAATACAGCCATATTACAATATAGAATATGTGTTTTGCAAAGGCGTGTGCCTTATTAATTTGTTAGCTTTAAATGTCAAATGAATGTGTCAATATTTTTTAGATGTTAAGCTAAGTTAATGATTCTGATTGGTGTCAGTTAAAACACTATTAGTTATTATAAAATAAACCAGGAAGAGTTCCAATTTACTATATTCCATTAGCACAAAAACGAGTTTATAAATTTATTTTAATATGAAGTAGCTCTAGTTTTATGGAATATTACAGAAAATGTTTCGAAAAAAAAGCCCGGATAAGGCAATTTTCCTTTTTCTAGTAATATTTCTTTGCAAAAATTCATTTAAACTGAACCAGGAATAAATAAAAATGGCTCGAAGAGAATATTTCATTTCAGATAGTTGAAAAAAACTTTATAACTTGTAGTACTCGATTCGTCGAGAAATGTTGTCTTGAAATTCCCCCCAAAAAATTTCGCGCGCTTTTTCGTCTTCCTGTTCAGTGTCGGAGGCATTTGAAGCCGATATGTCAAAGGCTGGGTCGGGTGCAAAACGTAATAGTGATATTAGACTTTTGTTCTTTTCTCCACATGTAGCGGAAAAGCGTCGGAGGAAGCAAGAATTCTTAATATTCGTTCATCCCATTTCTTTCGCCAATATCAGCTTGGAATCAAGATTTCATTTTAAATTTCGAGTCAAGCAAGCAAATAACATGCATTTTTAATTATTTTTCTCCGGAAAATTCATGGAAGTCGAAAAATCCGGCTTCCTTCAAAAGTGTTGGATACAAAATACTTGTAGAATATATGCATCATATAAAAGGCATTCTGTGGGACTTGTTGAAATTTTCAGAATATATATGTAATTTATATCCATGGATTAAAACAATCATTAAACTGATTTGTGATTGAAAATTATTTTATATTTCTTTTTAGATATTATTGATTGAAACAGATATCACGAGATTAAAATTGTGGAGAAATGTAACAACTAATTCATATTATCTAATTGAGGATTCATTTCAAAAGTTCCGTGTTTCAAGTACACTTTGATTCATTACAACTTTAAATTGATTCTTAAAGAACTATAATAATAAGTCAAAGAATGTTAAGCAAAAACAAAGATTTCTTTTTTAATTTTAGGTAAGGTCATTGCCTATTATATCTACTTTTGGAAATGATATTTCATAAAACCAGCCATTTGAAATAATTAAAAAAATCCATTAGAATTACAGTGTGTGTGTGTGTGTGTGTGTGTGTTTAAATATAATTTTTGAATCAGAGTCTTGGTAGAAGACAAAGAAAAAGACTTAAAGTTTCTCAGTTCGAGTTATATCCCTCCCGGAAGGAACAGGCAGCAGAGACAAGGTACGTTCATTCACAGCACGGCACGAAAATTAAAGAAACATAAAAGAGGGAGAAATTAATTTTCCTTCATCTTATTTGCCATAAAGTTTTGATGAGGATTTCTCTACACTCGCCGATTTAGACAAGGAAAACACAAGGATCTTTTAGAAGAATTTGTTTAGATCAGAAATTTCTTTCCCCTTCACTTGGAGCGTTTTTACGTCGGAACATTTTTATATAGCTTCAGTTGTATTAAGTAGAAAAAATGGGATGTGGTCAAGAAATAAGAAAATATTTTTGAATGGAGTTAATAAGGGCTAAATTAACACACCCTTTGAAGTGAATTAGAATAGAAGATATATGTATATGCATAATGATATTTTAAATATATGTATATACGCATGCGTGCGTGTGTCTGTAATAAATTCTAATTAATCTGCATTCAAAAATAATTTTCAAATCAACAAAATTCCAATTTCAATTTCACTGATGAATTCCGCGTGTTGTTATTTATCCATAGAACCAAAACAACTTGTCAGCAAATTTCATTTTGAAACTATGCAAGTTCAAAGTGTTTGCTCACGCTCTCTTTTCTGTGAGTTTTTTTCCTCCTTTTGCCGCACACTCGCCATTGTTTGTCAACGAATCTCGATAAGTCATATAAATTGGACTATTTCCTAAAAATTAATAAGGATTGGACTATTAATAAAAATTAATAATTAAGAATAAAAGTAATTTTTAAGAATTCCAAACTTATTTATTCAAAGAATTTTTCATATCTATATAAAGAGATACTCAAAATTACAAGTGGTACAGAGGGGCAACATGAATGAAATAAAGTAAAACAACAACAATAATACGAGTGAAAAATATAGCAGCGAAAATACAGAGTAAAACCAGAAGTAAACCAGAGAAATAAAGAAAAAATTGAGCACAAATGAACAAAAAGAAGAAAATATTAATACATTCGAAATGAAAGCATAGAAAACGGCAATTCTAGGAACATAGTGGAAATAAAAGAATCGTAGATCAGCCCTTCCCTTTTCAACCTATCTTTCGTTAATCAAAGCCTTTTTTCCTTTATAGTTTACTTTTCTCCAATTCCATTTTCGTTTAACATTGGTATAATTGTGAACTTTCATTTGTAATTTTTTTACTTATTTATACTTATTTTCTATCTCAATTTGTAACGCACCACTTCCATCTGTCCACTTTGACAGTCTCTTAACACTTGATTGTTAGATTCTCTTTACAAAGAGTACTATAATTCTTTTCGTGTTCCACATTAATTTTATTTTCATGGGGTTCTAAAATGTGTTCTCTTGGTCCAAATAAAATAAAAGTTTAACTATAAATTATTCATATAAGGAACTTCCCATTTATCAATTAAAAAATATCGTACAAAAATTCAGCAATGGTGCAGTAATAAAATGGGAAAAATAATTTGAGTTTCAGCGTATATCTATTACCATTTTTCTTTGCATTATTAGAAATCGGATTCTGCACGAGCAATAGTCTTTTTTCTGCTCGTCATGCTTCCGTTGCAAGAAAAGCCCTACTGATGAACTCTAAAAGAATTTCGTCGTATCTAGCAGATAATAAATTGAAATAATAATAATAATAATGGACCTATCATTGTCCTCTTCCCTGATTGTCATTTGTTTTTATGCTAAAAATTGATGCTTCTCATTTACTTTGAAATGTGGAATTTTTCGGGTCCCAGAAGAGTTAATCTTTTAAACAAGAGTCTAACTCTTTACAGAAAAAAAATCCACTTTTTTTGGAATCCTTGCCTGATGGTGACCCTTGAGAAAGTCATCAGGCCGGATTTCTTCCTTTTCAATTTCATATATTTTTTTATCTCGTGTCTCTCTTATCATCTACCTATCTGTCTGTCTGTCGCCTATTTAAATATGGTAATAATAAAGGAGATTTCGTATTTGTGCGTATATTGGTGCTCTACAGGCTAGACCACTTGTCTTATATTTCTTAAATAAGGCATACATACAATTTAAAGAATAAGAATGTGCACCTAGACGAAAATTATTTAAGATTTTAATTAATTAAAAATTAATCTGAATCATGAAGTTTTCCGCGACAACTTTCAAAAATATTATTGTACAAAAGTGAATTATACTCCTTCTTAAAATTTTAAACATTATCTTTTTAAAATTTTACTAATTTATTAATCGAGCAATAATTTATGAATTTTGATAATGTCTTCAAATTATGTTTTGCCTTATTTCCATCAATATATTATATTGGCACTTTGTCTTGATTGATGACAAAGTGGCCTTGTCAATGATTCATCTAATATTTAATCATGTGATTTTCTTCTGTTGGTGAAAGCTAAAGAAACATTTGGTTTAATATCTTACTGGCTTCTATGACGAATAAACAAATGCAACTACAATATCCACCGATTACGAAACCCATAAATTACGAAATAAGAAAGTAAAAAAACCCATATATATACGTTTTCTTATGCCAAATCTATATATATTAATACCAAATCTTCCAGTGAATCGGCAGGATATGAATTTTACCTTTATTTTGTGTCCACGACTAAGAAAAGACACATTCAGCATAGCCAGACAGACAGCAAGAAATAAAGTGTGATAACGCAAACAGAGCATCTATAGATTCGGAAGAGGATGCCTTAATTTGGCTGAGCAAGCATTTATTTTAGGCACGTGTATTTCACATGATATTTCAGCTTTGCTGCACATAGTTAAAAATAGAAGAGTTAAAGTTTGAAAAGCCAAATACGCGCGCACCTAAGTTACGGTGCTTTTATATGTTTGAATTCAAATAAGCAAAACATAATGAATTTAATAAATGTTGAAATATTGAATCTATTATACATATACAGAACAGAATACTGTCTCATTCCCCTGTATCCTTAACTATTCTAGCTGCATAGAGATTTAATGAAATTTTTTTAAACACCATAATACTTACAATAATTAAACAGAAATAAGTATACAAAGAATATATAAGCGTGGAAATAAAAAACTCCAAAGAGTTCTGTCTTTATTCTTCTTGTTATCGTAACATAATAGACGAAACGTCAGTTAAACATCTAATATAAAATAATTTGGTTAGATGTAATAAAGAAATAAAATTTCAAAATGATAATTATGGATATGTATGAATATGGAGAAACTGATATTTTTTTCTTGGTCCTTGAGTGCATGGCAGATGATATTGAAGGCTCGGGAGGAAATAATATATTTTTTTGGAGAAAAATTTCATAAAAGGCATTTCTAGAGAGTCTGTTACAATATATCTACACATATGTTGTTTTTATGGCCCTTGTCATGGACAAACTAGCTGATTCAGTCAGTGATTTTAAGCCGAGAGTGTGTCTCTTGTTTTGAAGTAGTACCAATTAGGGCCAAGAGTACGTCTTAGCTACTCGCGCATCAAATTTGCTTGCACAGACTTTTTTTACAGAGGGGTCCATTCACTCATCTCACAGATAGAATACATGAAGAGCAACCATGCTCGAACCCAAGACACAGGAAAGGTACGCTACCCCTGTGTCAGGATGTTATATATAATCTTAAATAATTTCTTAATTTTTATCTTAATTCAGCCCATTATCAAAGCCATTCTAAAGTATTCAGTTATTTCCTGATCCCATTCCACTTTTGCTATTTAATTAAATCAACTGGAGCTGTAAAAATGTGGCATAAGGGTCATCATGTGCCGAGTGAAAGGATATAGAATCACTGAAGCAAACAGATTCTTCTAAAGGATCCCTGCATTCCTCTTGTCAAGGTCGGTGTGTGTGAGAATTCCGACCAGAATCAACAAATGTCAGATTCATTAGAATCTCATGTTATATAAGACCAGTAATAAATGATTTCGTTCCTTTTTTATCTTCTTTTGCTTTTATACCCGGCTGTGAACGGACGTGGTTCTTTTGTGCTGCTTGTACATAATTCGTGCCTCTCGAGATGCAATAAGGCGAGTAGAAAAAAAAATGAAATTATTTCCTTTGTCTTTGAAACTGCCTTCTGCTCAATGAGTATAAATTGGTGACGCTGAGAACAGAGAAAGATTCTAGGGCACTTAAATCGGAAATGCAATTACGACAGAATTTTACAGACGAACCAAAAATTAGTCTTGCATTTTCTTGCTGGGAATTACCGTGTTTGATCCTGATATTATTTGAAAAGTATTTTTTGAAGGGGATTTCACACATTAATAAAAGTCTTTTTGAAAAATCTTATAATCCATGAGTTTGAAAAGGATTGTTGATACTGTAATGTAAAGAAAAATTTTTGTAGAACACTTGAGTAGTGAAATATTTGAACCAATTGCATAAAATCATAGTTACAATAAACGTAAAGAAAATTTAGATTTTCTATTGTTTTTTAGTCTTAGTGACTTGACCAGTTTTATATACAGTACCGCTTTGAACTTTTCGAGGAAAAACTAAAACGTGAATATTGGCGATGCTGTCAAATAGAGCTAAAACTGTGCCTCTAATTACCAATATATATAATTTTAGAGAAATATTCACAACATCTCGTTTTTTTCTTAGCTTTTTACTAACACCATATAGTCATTTAAATATGATGATGGTTGATGAACATAGTTACTTTGTTGCTGTATTACTCCATAACTTTCCCTAATCCCATGATTTTTGAGAATTTACCCCTGAATCTGTTTCTTGGCCCTATTGTATCCTTATTGGGATGCCTTTCTGCTATAAAAGATATCTTATTTCTTTATTTAAGTTATTTAATTCTTAGAATTTTTAATAAAATTTAATTTTATTAAGTATTTACAGTTTATCCTGTGACACTAATTAAACAGAGTCATATGCTTTTTTTAAATTCAATATTCTAACATTTTCTTTAATTTAAGCTGATATAATGCATGGGACTTTTTTATCATATCAGAATATTTAAACGTGTTGCTTCTGAATTAACATTTCTCGGATGTCATTAAACTCCTAAGCACTTAATTACTTTTAGATATTTATAATGTTGTTGTTAATAAGGGCCCCTTACAAGCCCACTGACAGACCGGTCGGCGATTTAAGCCGAATGAGCGATTTCTTATTTTTCATAAGCACCAACTAGGGCCTGAGTGTAGCATGGCTTCTTCATGTGTCCCATTTGCTTGTACTACTCCTTTTTATAGAGGGGCACATTTTCACACCTCACAGGTAAAGCACAGAAGAGGAAGAACCCTACCCGCTCCGGGACTCTATCCCGGGGCGTCCAGAAGATACGGTATCCCTGTCCCAGGACGCCGGTCGATATGAATTACTTACTTTTTAACCTACTATTAATCCCAATTTGAGCGGTAAGTAAATCAACACCAGTTGTTGGAATATTATCAATTTTCAACGCTCCTATATAATAATACTTTGTTTTCATAACGCAATTTGTGATTCTCATAGCCTTTTTAACTATTCTATTCCTTTTTTAAAGTGACTCCTCTGCTTTTCATAACTCAGTGATTTAAATGCAACCACTTGTAAATTTCTTATAAATAGACTTTTAATTAGAATTTTATCAGAGATTAAAGTGTTGGGACATCATACCTAAAGAAAGAAAAGAAATACTTACGTTTAGTTATTTTTTAAATTTATATATTTATTTTAGCGTTCGTGAACTTTTATCTAATTTGAATAATGACATATTAAAATTAGATAATTTACATTATCATACCCACTATTTTAGCTCCTGCCTTTTCAAAATTTCTTTAAGAAACTGTATGAGATTTTAATTCCACTTTATAAGGTGCTCGTTTAATTTTCTCATTAATTCTGCATTCGGAAGTTATCGTTTCTATATCCAGCTAATTTCTGGCAATAAAGAAATTCTCTAGTCATTTTCTGTCACTTCTCTCATCCAAAATATGTTTAATGAATTAGTTAAATCATTTATTTTTTTCAATCCATGAGAATAATGAATTTCTCATTTATGAATAACAACTCATCAATTTCCAGTGTGTGTGTGTGTGTTACAGTCAAAACATGAACCAACTAGGGAAAACAGTTTTAATTGACAGCCCTAGGGAGAACACGAATTTAGGGAAAAAGTGTTCTCACTGATAGCGCAAAAGAAAACTCGAATTAGCTAGACAAAACTCGTTCTAACTGACAACCCTAATGAGAATCCGTTTTCTCTAATTACTCTAGGAGGTGTCCAGCTAAAACCATATAAATCTAGATATCTTACTTCTGAAATTTTCAAAGTATGTGTGTCGTCTATTTTTATTGATGCTGGAACGTGTTTGAGTTATTGAATTATTTATGTTATGTGAAAGGAATATTAATGCTTTTTACACCAAAAATTGGGAAAAATAATTTTTACGTTAAAAAAAAACAACATAATAACTTCAAAGAAATTGCACATTGTAAGACCCGCCCCTCTATATCCAACGATGATAAGAAAACCTGCTAGGAGGCCAAAGGTCACGTGGTACCAAAGGGGGCGAACCACTGGAGGGCAGGAGGAAGAAGCGAGAGGGGACAGAGGAAGGACGAGCGTGGAACGAGAGCAGGGCGATTCGCCATGAACGGAAGACTAGCTTCTTTTCCTTTTCATGTTTCATTTCATTTTTAATCTTTGTGAATATGTAAAAAATAATATATTAATCCAGAGCAAGATTGTCTCCTCCGTCATTTCCAACACAATCACCACGATTGGGGTAGTCAACGCCCAAGACGGAGTTAGATATTTAAACGACCATTCAGGCCTAGCATATAACCGGACTCAACGGTCTAAAAATGCAACTAGAAAGGTTGGCGATATAGACGAAGGAACTTTACTGGCGTAGTCGGCAGGATCCTACCAAAGGAATGCGAGAATATCAACCGGAGCATCGCATGCAAAAAGGTAGAGGTGAGAGCTACTTCTTTTTTTATTGTAAATGCTTTTCCCTTTGAATTGAAATTATTATCGTGGTCTCAGAAACGTATGCATTAGCGCCATTTTTTTGTTGCTGTTATGAACACATCAGGGTTAAATTTGTGAACACGTCAGTGCTAAATTTGTGAACACGTCAGTGCT
>JAOUZG010033074.1:1748521-1776653 GCA_026289955.1 Argiope argentata
CCCGGCGAAGTGCAACAACTCGACGTGTCATGGAGTCTACAAGTCGTTGGAAGTCCTCAGCAGGAATATTGAGCCATGCTGTCTGTATAGACGTCCATAATTGTGAAAGTGTGGATGGTGCAGGGGTTTGGGCTCGAACGGATCTTTCGATGATGTCCCATAAATGCTCGATGGGATTCATATCGAGTGATGTAGATGGCCAGATCATGCGCTGGAATTGTCCGGAATGTTTTTCAAACCAATTGCGAACAGTTATGGCCCGGTGACATAGCTCATTCTCATCCATAAAAATCCCATCGTTGTGGGGGTACGTGAATTACATGAATGGCTGCAAGTGATCTGCAAGCAGCTGAACATAACCATTTCCAGTCAATGATTGGTTCAGTTGCACCAGAGGACCAAGTCCATGCCATGTAAAAACAGCCCACATCATTATGCAGCCACCACCAGCTTGAACAGTGCCTTGCTGACAGTTTGGGTCCATGGCTTCGTGGGGTTTGCGCCACACTCGAACTCTACCATCAGCTCGTAACAACTGAAATCGTGACTCATCTGACCACGCCACGGTTTTCCATTGGTCTAGAGACAAGTCGATATGCTCACGGGCCCAGGAGAGTCGCTGCAGGCAATGTCGTGCTGTCAGTAAAGGCACTCGAGTCGGTCTTCAGCTGTCATAGCCCAAGGAAGACAAATTTCGCCGCACAGTCCTATCGGACACGTCCCTTGTGCGTCCCACATTGATTCCTACAATTATTTAACGAAATGTTGTGTGTCTATTAACACTGACCATTCTACACAGACGTCGGCGGTCTCGGTCGTCAAGTGCAGGTGGTCACCCACTCAGCTGTCCATGATGGGATGGGATGCCTGAAATTTCATACTCTCGGCACACTCTTGGTACTGTGGATCTCGGAATGTTGAATTCACTAACGATATCCTCAATGGAATGACCCATGCGTCTAGCTCCAACTAACATTCCACGTTAAAAGTCTGTTAATTCTCGTCATGCCGCCATAAATCACGATAAACCTATTCACATGAATGACTTGAACACAAATGAAAGCTCTGGAAAACGAACTACACATTTATACTTTTTCGCTGCTATACTATTGCCATCTGTATATTTGCATATTGCTATCCCATGACTTTTGTCCCTTCAGTGTGTATATATATATATATATATATATATATATAATATGGAACTTCCTATTCTAAGTCCGTAAAGTCAATGAGGTCATTTATTGTGGGTGTTTGATGTAAGTCATTCAACAAACCTCAATATTAAATTAGGATGTTTATTTGTACAGATACACGAATACACAAATACACAGCTGAGACGTACATATGCAACAAACAGCAGCCCTTTCCAGATGCTAACAATTCTCTTTTGCCTCTTTGCTTTCTGTATCCAGCTATAATAAACTTCAGGATTCCTTACACGGTCAATTCACCAGCACTTCTCTACTCAACGCATTCGCTTTGCTGGACTGATCCAACTAAACCATTGTTGACTCGCTACGCGACTCTCTACCTCTCGACGGCTGTCTTCGACTTGGACTGCTGGCCGTTTATAGCTCCTGAAGCAAGGAAGCAAAGATTCTAGAACAATCAAGCATATCTAAGCTCTTATTGCCGCTGATCACCATTTTTGAAGATTCCAGTAACATCCCTTCCGGCCCAAATTTGACACGAAGTCATGAAATGATCGCCAAGTTGTCATCAAGCCTGGGAATTATTGTCCCGGCATAATATCAACATCCAATAATTCTAATCATAAAACGGTCTTTCCTAGAATGTAAACAACCGTACTGGGAAACAATATTACAGATTTGTAACACTGTTAATACTAAGCTTAAATTTCCTGGTAATAGAGGTAAAGATTATGGTAAAGATTTTCCTCGTGAAAGATTTTGCTCATTACCAAGTGCTCATCATCGGTGATTGAATAAAAATATTCTACTTTCCAATACCATTTCGTATTCGAAAACCGTACATAGTAAACTGTCTAAATTAAAATTATAAGTGGAGCAATGCCAAAAGATAGTATTTATAAACACGAATTTTGAGCTCTTTTCTAAAAGCAAACCACTTCTCTGAGCAAAATTCCGATTTAAAGTATCATGAAATTTCATTTAAAATTTGCGACAGTACGAAGATACTGGGAATAATAATCGAAAATAAACTTACATGGACTTCCTACTATGCATCTTTCATTGAGAAAGTTCTCACTCTGACCTCCAACTTCAACCTATTGATAAAAACCAACTGGAACAAAAGTAACAAGATCATTAATTATTGGCATAATCCTGTTATGCCCATGCAAGATTAAAAGTCTCTATTATTCATGTAATCCAAAGATTTTTTCTGTTTTGATACACCCTAGTACATAAAATTTTATCCATTCTTATCCTATGTATTTTGATATAAGTGTCCCCCATCACATATTGTATATAAAGTGGAATTTATTAGGTTTCAGATTTGAGCTGTCGGTGCTTCTGATTTTAATCACCATACCGATTTTATAGACCCAGACAGGAAAATTTTAATAAAAAAATTACCAGCCACCAAAAATTTTATTTTGCATAAAATAAACTTGCTAAATGAGGTTTTTGACTTATTGTAATACATCCAGGTTGGATTATTTCACTAGATACATCCTGTGCTGTTTCAAAAATAACAAATTTTAAAAACTTTGTTGATTAAATGCAATATTTTAACTATCTTTTAAGCAAAGTTAACCACTATAGAAATTTAAACCTTCTGGGATGTCGGGGAAAATTATGAAGTGTTCATCCACATCAATATTCTTTCTTCTATCGTTACCTTGAGGAGTTCCAACACCAGAAATGATTTTATGAACGAAATTAAATCCAGAATCTTTCCTTTCATTTGGTAGGTAATAAAACTGCTGATCCTTATGCTCAAGAAGTGACAACTTCGGGGGATAAGTGTTCTCTTCTGTCTCTTTATTCCTGCTTAAAATCTTAACTAGCAGTTACTAGTACAGAAAAGTTATCCCAATACCAAAACTGCCAAATAAATCTTATTATTGCAAGAAAGAACAACTAATTATACAAAATAATCCTTCTGGTATTAATTAATGTCTATTCGGGGGCAATGTTTTTATATTCAAGTCTCATAACAAATAAATATGACATTATGTCAAAGCTGTGTCCTGAACTAGAGAATATCAATAAAAAATATGCCGTAATTAATCGCAATTAGTTGTGATTTAGTGGCAAGAATATAACTATCGTCATAGTTTGTTGTGATCAGTTCCATAAAGTCAGTATAGCTTTTATTTTTCATAGCGTTTTAAACTTTTACTAATTTACTACATTGCTTCTCTCCTTCTGGATGTGATGAACAATTTACGTTCTACAATAAAAAGAAAAGGAAATAGGCTTATTGTTTTGTTTTGTTTTTTAGATTTTAGTTTAGTAATAGTTGGGAAAAGTAGCATTTTAGGTTAAAAAAAGAAAAGAAAAATTTGGTTTCAATATTACATCATCTTGAGGTACCGTAAATAGCTTAATTTTTGCAAAAAAGTCGTAAAAATATAAACTTTGATTAAATATTTCTTTAGGACTTTTGTGCATATAATGTTAAAAAAATTGTTTTAAATACAGGGGAATCAAGAAATAAGTTGCCCACTTCAGAGGTTTCTACAATGTATTATAATGTTCCAAATAAGATACAATTTGAGCTACAGATTATCCAGATGATGAGCTTCAAGTTTATTAATTAAAAAGTACAACAATTCACGAATATAGGCGCTGTAACACATACGGTATTAATTTCTATTTATTGAAAATGGCAAACATAATTTGCTTTGCAGCGAATGTTTATTACCATTTTTTGGATAAAAAGAAGGAGAATTATGTATGAATATTAGTGTCTTCTCTATTCGTCATGCTTAAGTTGAAAGAAAAAGCGCTACCAATGACATTTTTCTGTCAGAAGCAACAAAATTCCGTTACACCTCTTAAGGAATTCCATCGTAAGAAGCTGACAATACTGCGACTATACTCGTTGAAATGAGCCAGATGAGTCCGATTGGCAATTTTTCACTAACAACTGTTGAATTCGGGCAGAAAAAAACTCTCGCGCTATTCATGAACAGCTACCTTTATCATTAGTCCGCTTTACAGCTACCTTTATCATTAGCTACCTTTACCATTTACAGCTACCTTTATCATTAGTCCGCTTTTCTTTGAAAAGATAATTTCAAATGGAATCCAAACTTGGTCCGTCACAGGATAGCGGTAATGGGATATGCTGAAAGATTTTGTAATCCCAGCTCTTCTACATCGTGGATGCCTTCAAGACATCATTTTCGTGCAGTATACTGCCTCACCTCATATGGATCGTCGTGTAAAGCGATTGCCTTTATAGTATTTCACAGAAGCATGAGTTATCGGACTTCATTTCCCATTATCATGCTATTCTCGCTCTGTGGGCCTTACCCCTTGCAATTTTTGGTAGTGGGATTATTTGAATGACAATACCTACCGTCAAAGGCCACAATTTCTACAAAACCAAAGGCCATCATCTGGTGAAATACCTTTAATATTCAGACAAACTCACTCCGATCTCATCTATAGAAAATATTCCTGGCAGCAAGAGCCGTAGGTAACTCATTGGCCAATCCTCGCGTACCTCGCCTACCGCTCACCAGTATTTCACCAAAGTCGGCGTTGCATTGACGCGATGTCGGATTCTGACCAGTCTTTTTGCTCCCACGGCGACCTAGTGAGAATGATCATTTCAATGTAATCGCCCCATATTCGCGCCGATATCTGGAAAACTGCCTTTCCTAGATGCGAATATATTTTAGGGATTTCTCATAAATCACTTAAAGTGTGTTGCTTTTTGGAATTCAAGCAGCAACGCATGATATCATTTCAAGAAACGTGGTAAGTGTAAATTATTTATTATTTTATATTTGTACATAGTTTAGGGTTTATTCTAAATAGCGAATAAAAAAGATCATTTTTGTGAAGATATCTCTAACTTGTTGATTATCGGAAACATGAAGTTGCACGTGATATTATTAACATTAGGTGCAAGCGGCCATAAAGCCTAATAGATATTTGATTAAACGATCCATTGTTAATTTCTCTGTTTCATTTATGTACTGAAACTTTGTTAATCGAGTTATAGTCACTTCCTTTCATATGTGCATTTTTTTCAAGGGATTTTATTTCTCGTTAGATTTTTATTTCCCATGTTCTTAAATTATTGTAGTTAATTTTCCACTTCATTTACAATTTCTTTCTTTCTGTAAACATTTTCATATGAAAGAGATTTTTAAAAAGTATTAAATAACCTTCTTATGCTTTAGCATGGCAATAAATTTGTGTAATTATTATTATTATTATTTTAATTTGACAAAGTCTAAAAACAACGCTTAGCAAGCTGGTGATAATACGCCAAAGCCGGCAGCTCACATTTTCTCTAATCTAGCAGCCCTTTTTAGCTTTCACATTGGCCAGAGTTTCCTCTGAGAGACACGGCCTCAGTTCGCAGCTGGCGATTTTGGGGAAAGTGTGCCAAGAAAATGGTTAAACTACAATCGCACCGATATTTATTGTATGCTTAGAAAAAAAAACCCTTCAAAACTCGGGATTGTGTAGGAATTTTTGAATACTTTTATAGGAATAGTTTTTAATCATGTCACATTTCATAAAATAATAACATAAATTTTAATTCAATGAGTTTGAGTTGTTTTTATTTTTCTCTATTATCCTAACATTATTAAAAATTTGCCTTAACAATCCATTATCCCATCAAAAACATAATGACCATGAAGTTCCATAAAACATTTTTCTCTTCAATTGTCAACAAATATTTTATTGTACTTTTAAACGAAGTGAAAGCTCCATCATTAATCTTGTTATGGAGACCGATGATAGTTCCACAAATGATGATGAGAGTTGAACTCTTAATTGCGGTGTAGCTAATTGATGATCAACTAAGGAATTGCGACACTTTTATAAATGCAATTTATTTTCCTAAGAAGAAGCTGAAATACTCCGCTACCAATTATGTGCATCGCGTTCCTAGTTCCAAGTTCCTACTGGGCAGATCATGCCCTGCGAAATTACAGAAGGGAGCAACCCGAGAAAGGGGGCTCACCAACTTGGCGCGTTGATAGCAAAGTACTGAACATGCCATCGCCGTTGAAATATGCATTTCAACAATTTCAAGCATAATTACATCTGTTTATATTTTTAAAAAACAAGGGAAACATTAATGCCAATAATTAATGAAAATAACAAAAGGACAATAATAACTCTGAACAACTATAAATAGCTGCACTTGAAAAGAAGAGGAAATGCAAATAATAAAATAAGATAAATGACAATTAATAATGCAGTTGTCAGATACAGGATACAAAAGAAGCATTAAATAACGTCTTAAAGATTGCATGGTGCACATGCAGAAATTAATCGTATAAGGAGAAAACTTCCAATGTCAAGTGCAATTTTAGAAACGGATCGTTTATAGATACCATAAAGTGTTTTAACACTCACCACTCTTGCGACATTATCTTTACGAAAGAATACATTTACAATTCTAGTTAAAATCAATTTACAAAGTGGGAGATTTTCTTCTTTAAGCAAAACCATGTCTCCAATTTTTAAATTTTGTTTCTTAATTACCCATTTATGCCTTTGTTTCAAAGTACTTACATAGTTATTTTGCCATCTTTTCCATATGACTTGTATCATTTTTGAAGTTCTTTACCGTAAATTCAATCTATTATTTTCAGTGTTTGTTAAATTAGGTTCAATGTTGTGTGTGATTGTTAGACCAATAAGAAAATACCCAGGTGTCAAAAATCCTAGATCGTCCATATCACTAGGCAAAGGAGTGATAGGACGGGAATTCAAAACTCCTTCTCTCTGATGCAGAATAGTAAAAAATTCTTCGTAGGCTAACCTTGAAACACAAACAACACATTTGAGATGATATTTGAAGGATTTGACCCCTGCCTCTTACAAGTCACCAAAATTAATTGCTCTAAGAGGAAGAAATCTCCGTTGAAGGCCCTCTTGAGATAAAAAATTGGATAAATATTCATCGTGCTTAGTTCTTAAAAGAGTAAATCTCTCTAATTCAGAATTATCACTTACAAAATTCTTACCATTATCACTAAAAATAAATTACGATTTACATCGCCTTGAAAAGAACATATTGAGAAAAGCAACGAATTGTTCAGATTAGAAAAAAATATCTAAGTGAACAACTTTTGCAACAATAGAGATAAATATGCAAACATAAATATTATTATAGAAACTTTTTCTTTGACCTTTATACTTTATGAAAAATGGTCCACAAAAGTCGATACCTGTACAAATGAAAAGAGAATTTACATTCACATGATATTTTGGTAAATTTCCCATAATTTGTTCATTAGTCTAAGAATTTGCTTTGAAGCAGGCAATACAACTGTGGATTTTTTTTCTACAAACATCCCCCTCCCCCCAATTTAAGGGCCAGAATTATCAACAAACACAATAAAATAATTTTTGCGGCCCAATGCGCAAATTTTTCAGAGAAAAATACATAACAATTTTCGTTAAATTACTTTTGCCCAGTAAAATAACTGGATGTCTTTGGTCAAAATTTACATTGATATTTTGAAAACGACTCCTACTCTTAAAATTCCATCCACATCAAGAAAAAGATTTAGATTTTTAATCTTACCTTTGGGTTTTCCATGAAGAAGCAGCCTTACATTATCCTGAGATGCAATTTCTTGTACAGATTTAAGCAAGAAGGATTTACCCCTTTGTAATTCTACTGTAAAAAGAGAATTACAAAGGGGTAAGATATAACTTATTCTTAAGATTTCTTAAATTGTTAAAATATAAAAAGAAAACTTACAGTGCGGATTAATTTAGAATATTAGTAAGTAACACATAAAAGTAAGTCTAAAAATGTAGTATCCCCATTTAAAGTTAGAGTAGTATTAGTTTATCTTTTCAGTTCATAAAAATATTCCTCATCAGCTGAAATTTTCTTTCATCACTAAGTTTAACAGTCACTTGTTGAAGAAACTGTGAACAATTCCACCACAAATGATTGTTCATAATTTGATGAGGAGTCGCACACCGTGAAATAAGGTCAACGGGATTTTCACAAGTTTTGTCATGATGTTCGGCTAATTCTTTAGTCCGCTCTTGGATGAGAGAAATTCTATTTGACACAAACTCTTTAATAAGATGCAATGAAGTATTAATCCGGGCCAGAACTATAGTCGAATCTGAGTAGAGGTAAATTTTATTCATTCTCGGGTTACGAGATGACACAGCTTTAGAAGTGAGCTTAGCAAGAGTGCACAGCTCAAGACGGGTTAATGTCATCACTTTAATTTAAGCAACTTTAGATTTGCTGCATAGTAATGAAACCTTCACATAATTCAGTAGAGCAACACAACGAAGATAGATGACTGCACCATTAGCATCTTTCAATGCGTCAACAAAACAATGTAGCTCAATTTCCTTGAAGAAGTCAGTTAGAATGCAACGAGGAATATATATTTTTGTAAGATCCTGTTACACTTTCTGAACATGTCCCATTCGATCTTTTCCTGATGTGGTAACTTTTGATCCCAATCAATTTTGTATAGCCACAATATCTGGAGAAAGATCTTTGCCTTTACTATCACTGGTCCTACGAGACCAAGTGGGTCAAAAAGTTTAGCTATATCAGCCAAAACAACTTTCTTTGCAGGAATGCTAGTTGATGGAGTAAATTAAAACTAAAGCAGTATCTCTTTGAATCCCATCTTAATCCACGTGTTTTAATTGTATTTTATCAAAATCACCATGCTGATCACCATTGATCTTCAGTTGGAAATGATCCTAAAAGCATTTCATTACTTGCTCACCATTTGTGCAACTTCAGGGCACCAGCCTTTAAAAGAGAAATAAATCTTACTGTAATTCTATTGAAGTAGAAACTTCATCTGCACCAGAAAGGACATCATCACCATTAGAACTTTTAAAGGTTACAGCAGATGCTAAAAGAAATTTGTGCATCCCATCTATTATTAATTAATTTAGAACTCTTGTAGCGAAATAGGGAACAAAGTTTTTGTCATATGTAACAATAAGGAGCTTATAAAGTATAGAACTCCTCAGAACTTCTGGTTTTCCGAAAATGCACTGAAAATTACACTTATCAGAATTAACCCAAATCTACCTGTATATTTTCTTGCCATCAGCATTAAATGAAACCTTATGCTTTCGGAATCTTAATAAGATAGAAAACAAATCATCTTGAACAGCATCTCTTTTTAATAAACAGTTATTCAATGATATACCTGAAGTAGATGCAAAAGAGGCTTTGAAAACTACACGTAACACTTCTGTACTACTATGAGATTTGTGAAGTCCGTAATGAGGAATGACATATTTTACATTGTCACCATTATCTAATTTTTGAATATGACCTAACTGTACATATTCTTTCATAAAATTACAATAAAGATTAGCAAATTTTGAATCAATATTTGATCGTTTCCATAGACTATCTAATCTTTGTTTTGCAATTTGAATGGAATTACTTAATTGCATATTCTTCTTAAGGATAAGGTTAATAATATATTTATCTTGCTCATCTCTACGATAAGTTTGCACAAAATTTTCCTCGCATTCTAATTCTTCTTTATTTTTAGATGTAGATGTATATACAATATTTTCGAATTCCCAAAATTTCTTTGACAAATTATCTAAGTTATCAACTTGAGAAATCAAACTAAAATGCTGTGATTCTTGTTTAACTTGAATCGTTCCAGCATACATCTAAATACAGTTTCTTGCAAAATTAACAAATTATTTATTCCGAATCTATTTTCTTTTAAGATACTTAAGAATATTTCAGCTCCTATTAAAATATACACTTTCATGGAGAAAAGAATTGCGGAACTGGAAATTTGAAGTAAGTCGGAATTTCTATTCCAGCTAATTCAATAGATGGGCATGGCATCCAATCTGTGATTTTCGGAATAACTAAGAAATCTAGCGTTGTAGTGAAAGAACCTTTAAAGTTCAAAATAGCGGAAGTATTTTTTCTTTTCATATTAGGAGCACCATCAGAAATCCTTGAGATTCTTGATTAATAATAGATTTCATGTGGGTATCTACAATTATACGTTTGTTTTGATATCTTTCTTCCAAAGATTTATGAAATGATTCATAAGTATCTTCAAAAGTTTGAATTAATTTTGCTTCTTTCGTTAAACATGAACGTAAATAATAGCACTTTTGGTTTTCGGTTAGATTGGGATTATCATTTATTAGATTTAGGAATTATTGTTTAAATGAATTCCATTCTTCTATTTTACCACTAAACAATGGAAGAGGTATTTCCGGTAACTTAATTGAAATTGTTTTATAGATGAAATCTTCAACTGTAGCAGCATTTGCCGAAGAATTAGAAACAGAAGTATTTAATTTGATTTGATGTAAAATAGATTTGAAACTTACCTCTGGTTTCAATATTTCATCTTTCAGCTCAGATAAACTAGATTCCACTTGATCAAAATTATCATCCGACACAGTCTTGTAGAATTCGTTTCTGAATTCTTTTAACTTTGAACTTGTTCTTAACGGAATATCCAGTTGAGCAACGACTGTCACTTCAGCTAAATTTTCGCTCTTTTCGATGACAAAAGTTTGTCAGTTCTCCTCTTATGCACCTTTTCTTTCCATTTAAGACCTCTAAATCACTTGCCATGTCTGACTAATTTGGATGGATATCAAAAGTAAAATCTATTTCGCTCCAGCTTCAACGGTGTGGCCAAAAAATATTGTGGAGGCTGATGATGGCTCCACAAATGATGAGGAGAATTGAACTATTAACTGCAGTGTAACTAATCGATAGTATACTAAGAAATTCGACACTTCTATAAATCCAGTTTATTTTCCTAAGAAGGAGCTGAAGTACTCCGCTACCAACTGTATGCATCGCGTTCTTAGTTCCAAGTTCCTACTGGGAGGGTCATGATCTGCGAAATTACAGAAGGGAGCTCGCCAACTTGGCGCGTTGGAAGCAAAACCTCTGTGGAATTCTAATTTAGAAATATTTTTTACAGGTTGTTAAAATCTGATCAAAAAAGGAGAGTGAACCTGAAGAAAAGTATATGCATAAAACTTCATCTGCATTACTGGAAGATTATGAAATATGTAATATTTTCAAATGTATGTGTTAAAGAAAATACCAGAATACGAAACGTCTTTGTATGAAAAATTTAGTTAAATGCATTTCCAAATATCATTCAAGCCTACAACATTACAACAAACAGGTTAATTTTAATTTCTTTTTTTTTATATGAAAACTTTTTCCCCTTTATAAGAAAAGCATCAATTTTATTTTTCTCAACTTACATTTTTCTTTATATATTCTGAGTAAATTTTATAATGACATCCTAATTGTTTTCAGAATAACAATTCAAGTGATTTTAATTCTAGTTAACTGGGTTAATTTTTCTTTTCATTTACAATTCTTTCTTCTTCTTAAATATTTTAAATGTTCAAATGAAAGAAGTTTTAAAAAGTATTAATTAACATTCTTATATTTTGGTATTGCAATAACATTTGTGGATATACTTTTATATTGACGTGAGTCTAAAAAAAGCTTAGCAGAATATATTTACTGTTAACTTCAAAGCAAAAATTTCTTTAAAACTTAAAATAATTTAAGCATTTTTGAATACTATTATATGAATAGTTTCTAATTATTTCCTAAAATAGTAACACAAATTTTACACCCATCAGTTTCAGTTATTTTTATTTTTCAATATTATTATTCTAAAAATTATTATAATATTTGCCTAGAGAGCCAATATCAGAATGAAAACATTATCATGCTTATGTAGTTCTATAAGACTTTAGCTCGTAATTCATTTCCCCAATTGTCAACAAATATTTTATTTGTACTTTTTTTAAAAAGTGGAAACTTAATAATTATTATAATTGTTTTCTAGGTTCATCAAATCTGATCAAAAAGTGAGCCTTAAGAAATATTCCTTATACATAGCGGATTATTCAGTTGTACATATATATAATACTTATATAAATGCATGTGGATCTTTAAAAATATCAAATGCTTCAAGTATTGCAATTATTTCAAATAAATTTTGTTTTTAAATGATATGACAATATTATCCATTCTTGAAAGGCAGGCTTTAATTTCAGGATACTGCTTGAGTGTACAAATATATATATATTTATATATATATATATATATATATATATATATATATATATATATATATACACACACACTGAAGTGACATAAGTCATGGGATGACTGTTAATATAGTGTCGGTCCTCCTTTTTCCCGGCGAAGTGCAACAACTCGACGTGTCATGGAGTCCACAAGTCGTTGGAAGTCCTCAGCAGGAATATTGAGCCATGCTGTCTGTATAGACGTCCATAATTGTGAAAGTGTGGATGGTGCAGGGGTTTGGGCACGAACGGACTTTTCGATGATGTCCCATAAATGCTCGATGGGATTCATATCGAGCAATGTAGGTGGCCAGATCATGCGCTGGAACTGTCAGGAATGTTCTTCAAACCAATCGCGAACAGTACTGGCCCGGTGACATAGCGCATTGTCATCCATAAAAATCCCTTCGTTGTGCGGGTACGTGAAGTCCATGAATGGCTGCAAGTGATCTGCAAGCAGCTGAACATAACCATTTCCAGTCAATGATCGGTTCAGTTGTACTAGAGGACCGAGTCCATACCTTTTAAAAACAGCCCACACCATTATGCAGCCCCCACCAGCTTGAACAGTGCCTTGCTGACAGTTTGGGTCCATGGCTTGGTGAGGTCTGGGCCACCCTCGAACTCTACCATCAGCTCGTAACAACTGAAATCGTGACTCATCTGACCACGCCACGGTTTTCCACTGGTCTAGGGACCAGTCTGTATGCTCACGAGCCCAGGAGAGTCGCTGCAGGCGATGTCGTGCTGTCAGTAAAGGCACTTGAGTTGGTCTTCTGCTGTCATAGCCCAAGGAAGATAAATTTCGCCGCACAGACCTATCGATCTATCAGACCTTCATTAAATAATAAAACTTTAATTTAGTACATTAAATAATAATAAATTTTTTAGATACATTTAACATTTTTTAAAGCACATTAAAAAATGTAATTTGAAAACTCACTGGGTAAGATGGTTGTAAAATAAATACTACAACAATAGTTTAAAAAGTCAAAGAGTGGAAATTAAAATAATGAAAAATTTCATTCTATCAAAAGCAAGTGCTTCATGGAATTTTACATTTATCAAACAAAAATTTAAAAAAAATATTCATAAGCAAAAAAGAAAAGTAAACTAGTTAAAATAATTTTTATTTTCATTCGTTTGAAAAAAATTTGAAAGTACAATAGTTTTAAATATTATGACATTAAATTATAAGAAAACTAAATAACCATAAATCAATATTTCAATTTGATGTGGCAAGTATTCAGTAATAAATTATCTAATGAGTGGTATTTGGTCGTCCATTGCTAAAATACATTGAGAAATGGTTGGTATTGGGTCACCCTTTGCTAACATACATCGGGAAACAAATGGCATTGGTTCGTCCATTGATGAAACACATTGGGAAATGCTTGGTATAATGTCATCCGTGATAAAGACCTTCGAGAAATGATCTTCAAGTTCACCCGAAAGAAGCCAGGGTGATAATCGCCCGGCAATCCGCCAGGGGACGTGACCAATGTCGGAGCGAAATCACCTCCGATCCCCCGCTAACATCGCGCGCTCTGTGGGGCGATGTTTGGCAGATGAACTTTTGCTGCCTGGGATGGTTTTCAGATTAGAGAATGTTGCTGAAAATGAAGGAGGACATATTGAGGAATTTTAGTTTTAATTTATTTAACAATTAAAAACCATATTAAATGGTTTTATTTGCCTTATAGCACCATTTATAGTTGAATTTTTGTGCCCTTTTTTTCTAAATATGTTGCCTAGCAATTTATCCTTATACATTTGGACATTAACATACTGTATCGAGGAGAGTTTTTAATGCAATTACATGTTCAATGAATTTAATTTGAAGGACGTGCACATATATTTTATTTATGTAAATGAAAACTCCGACAGATGAATATTTATTTTATTTGGAGAACTCAAAGAGACATTATTCCTAATCGCATTATATAAATAATAAAATCACGATATATCGATTTCTTTAAGAAAACATTATTATATTGAATCAGTTTCTAATCTTAACTCTTAAATCCTCAGTGAAAGAAATATAATTCTTTTCGTTAAACTGTACCGTGGATATTTCCTCAGATCCATCTTTTCTAAGTAGTGAATCAAAATGAGAACGCTCTTAACTATAATTCCTCTTAGATAGGGCTGCGCGATAAATGAGCTTTATTATTGCGACGTATAATTCAATACATCGAGATTTCATCATTTGTTCCTAGCTTTAGTTTATTATAATTAACATCTCTAAACACACAGTCCAATCAAAGCTGCTGGAAATAATAGGAGCATTCTGTTTCCTCGATAATTTTTCTTCATATGATAAAGAAATTTAAATTTTACCATTCAATAAAAATATTAAAATGTAATTATGTGGTAGAATTCTGCAATAGCTTTTCGTATCAGCTCTTCTACATCTCTCAAGAGACCATAATATTTTATTTGATCAATAATGGAGTCATTTTTAAAATATTACTTTCTATAATTTCGTGTTAAATATTCAGGAGCATTTCATCCTGCACACAAAAAAATACAAAACATTTGTGCCTGTCACAAGCTGAATTAAGTAGTTTTGAAAGTTCGAAAGATTCATTTCTAATATGTCATGGAAAAATGAATTCGGTAGGTGAGTAATAGTATTAATTTTTATTTAAAAAGTACTAATGGCAAATATGTAGATTATTACAACTGAATAGTCTTGAATATGACTTATAACTTAAGAAAGAAAACTGAAAAAAGTAGAAATTCTGAAATGTGTATAAATATTCAGTTATTTTGATATTTTTCCATGAAAAAAATGTACCTTTTAAAGCTGAAAGTAAAGGCTAAGCTCATCGAGACATAAAAGTAACTTGAATGAGCAAGATTTGCTCTATGTGAAACTAGCTTACCATTGAATTTTTGGGCTTCCATACACACATTTATGGAACTTGATAACAATGTAAAGGGATGACTAAATTGCCCATCAAAATATAAAATGGTAAAACTCTTAATGTTATTAATCTTATAGATTTTGAAAGCCTAGTGCATTTTGATGCTACTAAAATTAAACACATGAGTTGCAGATGCACGAGGAAATGAATTAGGATGTTGGTTTACGGAGAGACATTATATAATGTCGGGGAAATGCGCGTCCTCAAAGAAAGCTATCAAGTTCGATAGAACTGTTGAACGAATTAAGTAATAAATCTCCATAAGATTTGAAAGAAAATGACAGTTTCATTCGCAAAAAAAAAAAATGCTAACTTAAAAACCTAAAGATAAATCAGTGTATTTCTCAAGAAATAGTAATTTTGTAACCTCTGACACTAGACCACTAGATCATACTTGTTTTAACGTTGACCGTTTACATGAGTTCTAAATGGAAGTACAATACATGGATTGAAGAATTGTTTTAATGGGCTTCTACAGTTTTGTATTAACTATAATTTTAAATCAAATTTCATCTGTTGGGAATAGCTTCTAGAAATTTGTGTTTGTTATAAGGAATGAAATCGACTTATTTGTAATATGTATTTATTTTGCATATCAAACAATATTCAGCAACAATAGTTTATTAACTAATTTTCTTATTAAAAAAATAAGCATTTTTTAAGAAAGAAGAATTAATAAATCATAATTCATAAAGATATACTAATAAGAAATTTTTCTTGCAATTGAAATGTAAAAATACAAAAAAGGGTTTTAGTTTATCTCAAGTTGCATATATAAATGTTTTTTTAAAGAAAATATAATATGACTACATGTTGTATTCAAGCTCCACTATCTGAAGATGATGTATCGTTTGATTCTAACAAAAATTAATCATTACTGAATTCTGAAATTTAATAAGTACATATATAATAACCAGCACTCGCGCTGACCTATCGTTTGTTCCAATTTATTTAATCCTTTTTTGTATGAGAAGGCTGACATTTAAATCTAATTAAAAATGAAAATACTGTTAAAGTACCGTCATGAAACTAAAGATTAAATCTTAATCTATAATAATAATTTTTTAAGTTTAACCGGTAATTCAGAAGCAGACGGGAAAACATCAGAGAGTGAATAATTTGTTTATTTATTTATCCCAGAATATTCTTCGGTAGAAGAAAGCGTAATAAAGCGAGGTTTTTTTTTATTTTGTAGTTTTAGCAGAAATGTAAAACGGGCACAAAAAATGTAATACGGACACAAAATCGTTTTTGAAGAAATGAATAATTTTTTAATGGATCTCAATGTTGATTATTCTGATAGTAAGCCAATTATTGTGTAGTGAGAGAGCTAAACTTGAGCAATATCTTTTAATATTATACATGTGAAATCGGGATATTTTGTTAAAAATTAAATCTCTTGTGGGTGGGTATATAATTTTTTACCAATATATATTGGAAACAATACATATTGGTAAAAAAATTATGTATCCACCCACAATATATATTGGATTACAAGAAATTTAATTTGTGCGCAATTATTATTGGAAACTAAAAAATTAATACAAAAAACAAATGAATTTCAAGAAAGGATTAATTTTAAAGGAACATGTATTTTTAAAAGTATTTTTACATTTAGATTACACGACCATTTGATGATACAGGGGTCCTAAATTCCTCAAAACTAAAAGAGAGTTTCCCACCTTTTCTTGTAAAAATATTAAAACTTGAGAAAAAAATCAAAGCATGAAAATGTGAAGAATTTTATACTATTTATATTTATGAAAGTGAGAAGTGTGAAAATGAGGAGCTTCTAAGATATTAAAAAAAAATAATAAAGTAGAAACCAGAAAATATCGTGGCAACATCGGTACAGAGGTTTGCAGAGAATGTTGCCAAATTCAAAAGATTAATTTAAATAAATAATAGTAAGCATGAAGAAGGTGAAGAAGTACCTTAAAACATAGGGCCAGAAGTGAATTTTATTATGTGAAAATAGCAATAGCATATATTTAGAAATGAAGGAACGTGTAGAAGAGAATGGTCCTATGAATGTGAAGATTCGGAAAAACGTAGTGGAGAAGAAGACGTATCGTATGTAAATTATCCAGGCGTTTGAGGAAAATAAAAGCGAGCGGAGCAAGTATTCCTTAATAAGCATTGCAGAGCTGATATTCATTAAACTTCATTCGCAAATAGCATGCTAGATTTTAAGTATGACAGATATGTCTGTATGGATTTAAATTATGGATGGCAATGGTCCCTTAGCACAAAGCACCAATAGCAATGTCCAAAGAAGCGTTTTCCACACCTTATCACCTTTACAAGCATCGATCAATGACTGAGGGACTCAGGTTCCTTCAAAATAACTAGACCAAATGCGGGCAAGAACATAGTGTGCTCACACAAGACAAAGAAATTGAAACACTTTGTTGATACTCCCACAACAGGCATACGATCAGTTGCAACTGAACTTTATATTTGGCGCGAAACGGCAAGGTTATGCATGCTAAAAATATGCACCCCTTTGACTTGCAGTTAGTCCAACTCCTATGCAATGAAGATTATTTACGTCGGGTGGAGTTCGCACGTTGGCTGCTTCGTATAACGCAGGGAGATTCGCAATTTTCCTCAAAGTTTTATTTCCTCAAAAGTTTTATTTACTAGAGACGTCTTTAGCATTTATAATGCTCATATTTGGTCATTCAAAAATACTCACATCTCTATCTCATCGAACGTGCAAAGCAAGTTTAATATTGCCATCTGGGCAGGGATTCTCGAAGACTATCTATTGGGAAGGTGTCTTCTGCGCAAATGTCTCAGTGGTGCAAAGCACATTTTTTTCTTGCAACACTAGGTACTTTTTTTTCTTCAGATTTACTGCTAGGAACACCAACCATTCTACACCAGAACATTTGATTAATGCATGATGGTGTTCCAGCACTTTTCAGTTTCTCATTAATGAATGCTTACTCGCTGCTTTAATTTGCCTTGAACGCATAGAGAATTTACATACAAGAAGGGTTTTTTTTCCATTTACTTCTTCCTAATCCTCGCATTCATAGGACTATTCTCTTCGCCAGACTCCATCATTTCTCGATATATATGTTTGCTATTTTCACAGAATCTTCTTCTTTGACTTATGGTACTTTTCCATCTCCTTAATGCCTACTATCGTCTATTTCAATTTATCTTTAGAATTTATCAACATTCTTTGTAATAATCGGTACCGAAGTTTTCCCTACATTTTACTTTTTCTTGAATATCTTAAAATTCAATATCAATTTTCACTTTACAAGCTTTCGTCAAATAAACGCTTCCAAGGGCCCTAGGATGTATACTTCCTGCCAAATTTATCAATTTTTATATGAAGGTATGTTGATCGCCATAAATTCTGACATGTTTTTAATAAGATATAAGATAGAGAATTCAGTGCATTATCGTACACAAAATGGCGTGTCTTGATTTGTTACTTATTATTAATTG
The DNA here is from genome assembly GCA_026289955.1 of Argiope argentata. Taxonomy (NCBI): domain Eukaryota; kingdom Metazoa; phylum Arthropoda; class Arachnida; order Araneae; family Araneidae; genus Argiope; species Argiope argentata. The sequence continues at coordinate 1,767,159 of JAOUZG010033074.1, forward strand.
TTATTTGATTTGTTATTATTAATTAACTAAATTTATTAAATAATGAAATTAAACTTATCTAATAAGCTAAATGGGTCCATTTTCTTAAGCAAATTTTAATCCTTAAAATATTTTAATATAACATGATTAGAAAAAGATGGCATATGAAAGGGTTAAATATTAGGAAATTTCTTATAATTTTATGCTTTTATTTTTCTTCAAGTTTTAATACTCTTTCTAGTTAAGGTTCCAAACGTTTTTTTTATTTTTTAACTTTAAGGAATTTAGGACCTCTGGAATATCAAATCGTCATGATAAATACATAGATAAACATTTGAAAAATGTGCTTTCACTTAAAAAATTTATTGTTGAAGCATCATTTATTATTTTTTAAATTTTTTTTCTTCTTTGAAGAATTATCAGTCATCCTGTATTTTTTCGATTTTCATATCCTAAATGTCATTTGAAAGCTTACGCTGTATGATGTTTCTTTTATCCTCACGATATCTACTTTGAATTCGCCAACACCCTGTGTTTGTATATGTACATAGGGTGGCCATGAAATAACTTTCACTGTTTGACGGCATCTGCAATTAAAACGAATGAACAAAATTAATCAATATTTCATATACAGACAGTGGAAGGTATGGTGAGATGAATTCCGCAGAAGAAAAAAATGAATAATAAAAATTGTCGGTAGGGGAAACATTGGACATGCTGCCATATTCTAAAGAAAAAAAAATTATGTAAAATTCCTAGTGAGCGCGTGAGAGCAGCGTCTTTCGCTCTTTGTAAAAAAGGGAAGAGCAAATGACCTGTTAGCAGTTCATTCTTGACTACTGATTTATTATCGCTTTACTGGTGCAAATATTCTACAAAAGAAAGCGTAATGCTATAAATGTTCTTAAGCAAATCTGTCTGCCTTGAAACAGAACATAAGACTGTTTGTTATGGACATCTAAACTGGCAGTTCACACAGCAGCTGAGAACTTCATACATCGTAGGCAATATTTGGTACACATGAAAGATAACCATGCTTAAAATGTTGGGTACTTACGCATTAGCGTCACCTCAGCCAAAGCTGCGCTAATCTTTACTTATAATAAAGCACAATGTGTGTGTGTTGGCGATGTACAGGCCAGGCTGTTCGACCTAAAACTACCAAATTCGGTATATGTATACCTTGGGTGCCGGGAATGTGCACTTCGGAGCCCTTTTTTTGAATTTTTAATTAAAATTTTAATTAATTAAAAAATAAGCCAAATTTTAACGTTTTTTCGCTATAACTTCCTAAAATATTACAGCACAAAATTGATTTTTGCATCAAGTTAAAGCTTAAAAAATTAGCTTTCCAATGATACTTGATCTATATATTAAGACTCTATTTTTAATGAATTTTTAAACATTTAATTTAATCGTATTTTTTTCAACAATTTATTTCGCATGAAATAAAAATAAAAATAAAAAATTATCTTCTCGAGGATCTCAAAAGAAATCAGCTTTTAATAAAATGTTGCCATCAAATTTTCAGAAGTTCTGATTAAAAATAAAGAGAATTACTACCAAAAATTAAACAGAAAAATATAATTTTGATCACGTGATTATATGAAATGAAATGAATAGGAAATGTGATATTTTTTAAACAATAAATGCAAGAGAAAATTTTTCTTGATCGTTTGCACTATTATAATTATTAATTAAATTAAATAATTAAAATAAATAAAAATACAACGTAGAAACATATTACAAAACATTTACGACAGTTAAAACTGAAAAAGAATTTTTAGAAAAGCCCCAAACGATAATCTTCTGAGAGCGAGATTAATTATTTAAAAGCAAGACATATTAAACGAATTTTGAAAGTGACGTCATTTCAAAGAAACGACGAACAAAAAGCAATTGATAATCAGTAGTGGTAAAATATTTTTGCATTCTTTTTTTTTTAATTTTTAAAACAATGAGACATGTTTTGAATTTTTACTTTTTCTTATGTGAAGAAGATATTTTGTGCAAATCAAAGAATTCGCCTTAGTGATTGTAATTTATCTCCGCATTGTAATGAATCATGCGAAATAAAAACGCATCTGCTTTCAACGAAGTATACGTAATATTATAGCTATACTGGTAAAAGTAGGTCAGCTATTTGAAAATGCATTTTCTTTCAAACAAGCATACGTAATAATTAATAATGCAAAATTTGTAAAAGCATATAAAACTATTTTTACCCACATATTTCGGAGACATCATAAATTTCTAACCAAAACAATATCATGTTCTCAAATGAGAAAATATAAATCAACTATGATTCCAAATTAAACATATAAAAATGTCACTTTAAACACGTTTCTGAATAAAAAGAAACAAATATGAAACCTGATATTTTTGGAAAATAAATGCATGGGATCGTTTTCTATGATATTTTACTATACATATATTACTAATCCAACTAAACAGTTTTATTTAAGGCAAATATGGCTTAACATCAACAAGACATCTTCTGTAATCGGAGTAAAACATCTAATTTCTTAATTTTTTGTGATAGACATAAATCTCTTTACTAATGGCCTAAGTGAAATATATAATTAGTAGACTGAAGGAAGAAATGCTGATGAATTGCGATTTAAATTTTTACATACGTCGTCTGCTCTGTGAATCATATTTAACAAAATATTCTTGAGAAAATAAGTCCTTAAATAAAAAAGTGGCATTCCAATCAACTAAATCAATCATCAAAGATGATCGATCTATGAAAATTTCAATATAACTATCCGATAAAAACAGGCGATTTTAGATTACTTTATCAAGATATCAAAGAAGCCAATCAGGGTTATTCTAGAATAATTGGTCTAGATTATGACAATGATGATTGTTCTAAACTTGCAATATTCAGAACTGAATAAATCAGCCAGATTTGAAGAAAATAGAAATGCTTATTTATTTATTTAGAAGTTGAAATATTAAGAATATTTTACAAATATGAATCTATAAGACCAAAGGAATTTAAACCATAATTTTTGTATATGTTTATAAACCTAAAAAAATATTATTATTGAGAGCATTTATATACATCTAAAAATAAAATTAAAAACTGAAGGTTTCAATTAACCAGGGAAATTTTTGCTAAAAAATTTCTTGAGATATTATAAATTATAAAAAAATACATATAATGTTTCAATTTATATTGTGAACATAAAACTTCAATGTCGGACTATTCTGCTTTCAGTTCTTAGTTTTATTTAAAGACATGCTTAGATTCAGAAAAGAGGTCTTTATATTAATTGAAGTTTCATCATTTCCACTTTAATTTTAAATTGAATTTTACGTGCACTGATAAAAAATCAGAGAGAGATGCGGAGTTCAAAGATAGGACTGCTTAAGGCCTACATAATAGTATGAGTGAGTTATATGACTATCGAAATTTGAAGCTTAAAAATATTTTGCTGAAAAACTTATTATGAGCCCAAGTTATATAAAAAAGTGATTTAACCCTTTAGTCGGCATTAATATCGGCGAACCGGTTGGTCGCCAAAGGCGGCTAGTGCACCAATAAACAGCAGCCCCGTTGTTCTCACGCAGTTTTTTCTTAGATTCCTTGTTGCCTCCTTGTACGCTGATTTTTAGTAGTACAAAAAAGCGTATTTGAAATTTGCCAAAAAACAGAACAAGATCCAATTTTATTTTTGCAGGAGTAAAATATTTCACCAAAAATATGAAAATGTACCAATTCCCATGGCATGAAACTGTATTTTGGTAAACTTACGCTTTGGAAATGTAATTTAATACAGTAGGAACAGCAAGTGGGGCAATGGGTGTTAGGTGGTATATGTAGAGAGAAATTATATTCGTTTGCTGTCACTGTTCTTAATAGAACTGGCCCTACCCTTCTTAATAAAATTATAGAAAACATTGCAGATGGTAGAACAACTTATTCTGATAGTTGGAAAGTTTACCAAACAATCGGAATAGATAGAGGATTCCTACATGCTACAGTAAATCATAAATACAATTTTATTGATCCTGATACAGCAGTTCATACTCAAACAATTGAGAGAATTTGGGCAGTGCTAAATGGAGGAACAAGATGCATAATTTGGAATCTTATTTATCAGATTTCATATGGCTACAGCATGAGTTGAAATAAAATAGAGACTGTTTTGAATGTACAGGGTGTCCAAAAAGTTCCCATACTGATGATTTGTGAATTTATTTTAATAAAACAATGGGTTTAAAAAGAATTATTTTATGCCAATGATAAAAAGCACTTTTAACATAACTAAGAAAAAAAATACTGAACTTACATTTATAATAAATGTTTAAAATGTCCACCCCTTTCTTGGAGACAAAGCTGAACTCGTTTGCGCATTTTTTTTTCGAAACGCGTTTTAACATGCAAGGAGTGATTTCTTGTATCCTTTGGGTAATTGCGATTTTCAAATCCTCTATTGTTTGAGATCACCTTCATAAATTTTGTCCTTTAAACATCCCCACAGAAAAAAGTCCGGGATGGTCAGATCAGGGGATCGAGGTGGCCAAAGATTTTTGAGATAAGTCGATCGCCGAAAAATGATTCAAGCATGTCCATGATTTCATTACTCGTATGGCAAAATTTAATGTACTTGAAAAAAAATCATGGACAATGATTTTTTAAATTTGGAGTGCGGGAACGTTTTGGACACCCGGTATAATAAACTCTATATCGGCTTATTTTCCACCAAAATCTGATTCACTACTTTGATTTTAAATAAAGTGATTTGAATTCAAAAAATAAAAAGTAAGAGTAAAAATATTCATTTTATAATTTGTCGCAAAAATTTTCGGTATAGACCTACAATTTCTCCGACTCCAAATCTTCAGTTGCAATGGCTTTACTGCGTAAGAACTAAATGTTGCAGCGCGATCAGAGACCCTAATGTTGGAGAATGTTTTTTTCTTTGAGTTTCATGAATGAATTCATAACTGTAATCTCAAAGCCACATTATTTCTTCTATCGACAACTTTACGGACTCATTTTTTTGTAAGGGGGGGATTCATCTCCCCATGCCTCCCACAGTCTGTACATGAAATATGGCTTCATTTGGTTCATTCATTTTAGATACACATGCAACAAACTGGGAAAGTTTCTTTATGTCCACCCTGTATATCAAATAAGTACATAATATAATAAACAGTTTTTTGAGATTTTTATCGAAATGTTTCATTTTTTTTGAGATTTTTATCGAAAAGACAAAATAAAGGAAAATCTTTTTCATTGTTGGTGAAATTGAATTGTTCTAATTCAGAAAACTGATTCTATGGCGCCATACATTGCAGAAGAGTAAGGAGATGATTTCGTATTTCGCTGTCAGCATAAAAAAAATAAAACATTTCGCTCGGCAGCAATGGAATGAAGAAAAGTGGCTGTAAAGACCCTCCCCCTCCCTTCTTTTATTTTCAAACCAGCATTCCATTCTCAGAACTACGCTTTCCGTTATTTAGCATGGAATTGAGTGTATGTGAAACCTCATGCTGTTATTCAGATTAGAGATTGTATAACATCTTTTCTTAGACATAGACTCTTTCAAAAATGTTCGAAGTAAAAAATCGTGCAATCTTATTTTAAATGAGTGTGGCGACCAAATTGCTTAAAAATAAAATTTATCATGAGTGAAATTTCGTTGTAAGAAAATCCATACTCTTCGAGTAATGTAAAATGGTGCACTCTATTACATAAAAACGATATTTGAACACTACCTCGATGCTGCTAATTGGGAATCATAAAACTTCACAATATACTGAGATACCTTCTATATTGTTACAAACCTGTAATTTTGCTTCTTTGCTAGAACAGTGTCAAGAAAGACCGTTTTACGATCAGCACTGTTGCGTGCTGAGCGGGTGCCGCGTGATGGTGACTATTTGGTGATGCAGCAATGAATTTGGCAACTCTGGCGACAAAATGGATAATATTGGATACTTCAAGAATTTTCCCGATGCGTCCAGTAGAAAAAGAGATGCTCCTTGATAGGCATAGAAGGTTCTCTTCCCGCCTTCCTGGAGCTATAAAAGGTTGGCAGATTCAAGATGAGTGTGTGAATTGAATAAAACAACGAAGTGAGCCAGAAGCGGAGTGGGAGAAGAAGACAATTAACGAGTCTTCGAAAGGATAGCGAGCAACGGCGGACTGCCAGTGTTGTTCGTAGTTCAAGAGAGCCCTGAACTGCCGTGTGCAGAGTCCTGTTGCCTACTGTGAAAGCAGCAACGTATAGTGTATAGTAGTAAGTTGGCAGCTAAAGTGAGAAACAGTGATAAGTTCAGCCTTTTGGAGAGACAGACCGTTGAGCAAAGGAACCAAAGAACCCCTTTCTTGCTCTGGATTCTGTATGCCCGCTTTGAGTGCTGTAATCGATTCCTACTTGTGGGTTACTGTCTGCTGTAGTGTGATGTCCTGTGTTCGTCTTGACTGTACGTATTTGTCATCAGTGTATTCGTCGTGTTTGTATAAATAAACATCGCTGTAGTTTTTTTACTGAGGCCTGATGACTGTGTTTCCACACCATACACTAATACACTAATAAAAGCGAATCATGGTCAAACTTTTTTGTAACAATATTGAGATATTTTTGAAGGAGAATGAAATGTGTTCTGGGGATGTTGTTTGTTTCTTCAAGAAAAGTTTTTCATAAAAGTTGCTGTAAAACGGTGCCACATTGCTACTTTAGATGCATGCATTGACACTACTTGAAAAAATTAAGATTCTCTTTCCCCCAAAGTAAACAGTTGTATGCGTTTCCGTGTCCTTTTAAATAAAAATGCGCTTTAACATTACACAGAATATTCCAGTATCAAGAGTGTTCATCGTACATTCGTGCAAGAAAATAAAGTGCAAATGTTAATGAAGTCTCTGTACCACCCTGTATTAGCTATAAAATTAGTAGAAGTGCAATATTTAAAACATCACTTTCCTCATTGTGGAAATCATGACTACTTCATTTTCATATCTGGCAAGCTTGCATTACCTCATGGCGACTGGTTTGTTAAATCTACGGCAGCAAGAGCAATATCTTCAAAGCTAAAAATATCCATTTGTTTTCTTCAAGACTAGTATTTCTATTATTTCTAATTTTTTTATCAATTTGGGACCGCTACAATCTGCATTAGTAAACCTCCAACATTTTTCTTATTTTAGAAATTCTGGAATAGCTGCATCTACTTTTCTGTGATTTTGACTGTTAATTTGAGTTGAATCTAAGTTGCAACATCACTGCAATTTCTACATAATTCATCAAAGAATTGAATAAAAAGCAGTCTTTTTCAAACGTTTGTTGACATTTTATAATTTTGGGTGTTTCATATGTATTGAAAGAAATTGATAGAATCAATTTGCATGGAAAGAATCAAAAAATTAATTTATGAACTGTGAAATAAATTTTCCTTGAAATTATTTTATTTTGTGAAAAATCGGCAAAAATGCCTTACATGATGCTGCTCAGAGTGGATGGTAGCTTTGAAGGGTTGTCTTTACAATTGCAGGTAATTCTATAAAACTTAATATAAATAAGTCTGCACATTTAAAATGAAGTTTGAGACTTATTTAAAGATAAATTAGTACATTATTTAATTAGAGTTTTCCTATTAACAATTTATTTGAATCTGTTTTATGATTTTGTGTTTCTCAAAAACAACAATTGTTTTAAAAGTTCTTATTTTAGTTTAGAAAAGTAAATTTCTACCCCATTCGTTTTTTGCTGCGTCGTAATTTCAAAAGACTGCTCAGTTTATCTCAAAATCGTTTGAGCTGAAAGTCTAGATGGATTTCGATGAACCAACCGTATCGAAAAATGCATTGCCAAAGACAGAATCAATGAGTTAAAGGCGCTTATAAATTCAATTATAATAAAAATTTAAACACGCGACATAAGGACATAATTGATTTAAATTAACTTAAGAGTTTATTAAAGACAGTTAAAAAACGCTTATCTTACATACACTCGTTAGCTAAAAGACATTCTTCCCAATCAGAACTTCACTGAACAACACTCAAAATACTCCATTGTGGCGACAGAATCGGTTGCTTCGTGCTGGAAGAATTCAGTACCTCACTTTATTCGAAAGCTTTGCTTTTTGATCTTCCACTATCGATTCATCGAATAAATCTAACTGTTTCTCGATTTCTCTACTATTGATTCTGCAGCTAACGAAACCTTTAGGGATCACTTCTTGATTTATTTTTTCCAAGGGATTTTAAAAGCATTTCTGACAGTCCTTTTCTTTGAAAGCGTTCAACTAGAAATTCCGCATCCATCCATACGTGCAATGACGTGTAGAGAGAGCATTGTCAATATTCCATCTTAAACATTTTATAACACCTGCATCCAATGGCTGAAGTTTTGATGCTGCATTGGGCAGTGCCAATGACAGTTTAAAATTCACGAGATAAGCGCCATGTACATAATAAGTCACGTTGTTTAAAACTAGGAGCTTGATTCCTATTTTTTTCGTTGGGATTTACCAGCGATTCTTCAAAAATAGATGATGTCATCCATGCTTTTTTTGTTCTCACACCATGACACACCAAGACGGTTTAAATCTTTTTCCTTTAAAAATTTGTGTTTCTGACATCGCCAAATGACCAGGGCCTTCTCTTTCTCTCCAGCTACGCTCGCAGAAATATTAATTATATTCTACGCCTTCAGAATGTTTCCACCTTTCGCTTTGGACTTCTTCGGAAAGTCAATATCAGCCACTCAAGGGACCATCACTTTTCGACCACTAAAGTGATCGAAAAGTGATGTTGTTCCGTGAACGAAATCAGTCCAGATACCCACTGCTGTAAGAGAAATTTTCAGTTTCCAGAGCATCCACATGATCTTTTGTGTTGAATCATAGATCCACTGACAGGAGTTTTAATAGCATGAACTGCTGTAAACCATTTTAAAATAGTCTCATTTATATTGACATATTTTATCTGCCCTTTGACACGATGAAATTTGAAGTCTTAGAAAATCTAAACATTTTCTTTCTTGGGCTTGTTAATTTGTGTTTCCCAGCAGTTAAATGATCCAGCTTCTCAATGATTTGTTGTTTACATATTCATGAACTTGAATGCATTGTTCGAAATCTTAAATATAAACGCCCTTTGACATTGTTACAACTTAGGTGAATGACTAACTATTGAAAGAAACGTGAATGCTGTTTTTTTTTTTTTTTCAGAAATTGTTCACCAAGAGTAATCAAGAAGCCCCAATGGCCTTTCTTAACCAGACATTGAAACTTTCGGCTAATAGTTAGAAACAGGAAGTGATTACATTTTCTTGAAAACTGAGATGATGAGACAATTCACGCAGCAGGGGGCAGTTCAGAGAGGATTCGATGACTGTTACTAGGTGTTAATTTAACATTAGGTCTCTGGACGAAAAAATCCGTGCCACGAAAATCTACCGTTAAGAGCGTTGACTACTACACGGGATGGTTTTTCGAAGAGGTTTCACTGTATATATATATATATATATATATATATATATATATATATATATATAT
>JAOUZG010033074.1:1776663-1791978 GCA_026289955.1 Argiope argentata
TATATATATATATATATATATATATATATATATATATATATATATATGAAATTTTACATAGACAAAACACTGCATTCGAATGCAATTGGGATATTATATTATTATTACATAGATACCGCACTGGAACAGGTGAAAGCCTGTTTTTTTTTTTACTGTTTTTGAGTTTTTGATCCCACAGATGACACCGATTAAGACAACGCAATTTATTTTTGGTAAAAGTAACGTACTCAATGCTAATTATTTTATAATTCCATTTCAATGTTCCAGATTGAATTGCTAAATTGAATTTTCAAAGTTTTCAACTTAATTTCATTTTGATTTCATTATTCCTCGCGACGTTTGGTTGGAATTGAGTTGTGTATTTTATCATTGCGTTTATTTCGTGCTCTCAACAGAATGACAAAAGAAAGAGTTGTCACGTGCATATATACAAATCTGACTTTATAACAAAATCACTTCAAACGAAATTGTCAATTTAATATACGTGGAAATACCGAATGCCGACATTGATAAGAATCTGTATGTGGACGAAAGATTGCAATGAAATGTAATTTTCGGTACACAGAAACCAATTTCACCGTGATTGATAAATAATAAATGGTCCAAGCATCTTTCGACTGTTTGTATTCAACAATGTTACTGGAAATCATGGACAACTCCGATACAGAAAATCAGAAGGTGGTAGATTAGAAAGCGCAGAAATACAAAATGGTTGTATTGACGCAGATAATCTGTGTGTTGTTCCATATTCTTCTTCGACGCAAACGAGGAAAGCAATTTGGTAGACAATCTAGCATATTAATAGAAACTATGATAAGCAGATTGTACAACGGACAACCCAATGAAGATGAATGATTTTTTCCCCATGCTGTTAATAAATGTGTCCGGTCCAACATGTTTCCAATAAGTGAGAAGGCCACATTTCGGAGTGCGTGCCTAGCTCTTAATTTATTGCAAAATTACCGGTATTGGGATGTATGCGACAATGAAATGCCCCATAACATCCAAAGCTAATCTGAGCATTATTTTCAATAAAATTGAGCGCTTGCTCTCCCTCACCTCCCGCGGAATTATGGGAGAAATAAAAGCAGCACATGGCTAAAGATATTTCTTCGAATTTGCAAGCAAAATTCGAGCGTGAACTTGAATTTTACAACATAAATCTACAACGAAACGATGATAATTATTGAAAGGCTTAGAAATCTCTCAAAAAGTTCTCAATCAAGCGGGACTGCTATTATCGAATCGTTTTGCATCCACTGTATTCGACACAAAAAGGTATCGTAAACAAAATTACAACTCTGGTAATATTTTGTCTTATTTGAAATCAAATATTTATAAGTAAACACTTGAGCTATAAATATATCTACGATCAAATGACGCAAATTGTCACTAACGGGGCTGGAGCAATTTTTTTAGATGCTCTAGGGAGAACTGTTAAAACATCCTAATTAGATTGATTCTGGCAGAAACTCCATCCCAAAATGATAAGGAAAATGAGAAGGATTGATAATGAAAATGATAAGGATTGCATTAGAAATATTTAGAACTCTACTACCAGAATTTCGGAAGGACTGCGAGTTTGAAGAACAACTAACTTTTCTTTAAAATTTGCTTTAAACTGGAAATTCATTTAAACTACCCCATGCAACATTTTCAAAGCATCTGGCCTGGGAAATATATCACAGAAACTCATTGTTTGGTATAATGAACAACGGTGCATAAAATTTCGTTCAAGATACATTCTAGATCATTATAAAATTCACACAGAAGCATCAGACCACTTGGTAACGTATTAATACTTCTTGCAGGAGAATTCAGGCAAACATTGCCTGTAATTCCTTCATTGAAAAGAGTGGGTGAAATAAATACTTGCTTGAAATACCTTACTTTAAGACGATTCATAAAGAATTTGAAATTTAATAGAAATATACGTGTCCAGCTGCAAAAAGATCGGTTATTTGAGGCATTCTCATATCATTTGCTAGAAATTGGAAACTGAATGTTTTCGAATTATCTGACTTCAGGACGAATTTCATCACCACTTAATTTTTGTATTTTAGTGAAGTCAAAAGAATAAATTGGCTGAAAAAGTATTTCCCTTTATTCAAGCCGAATTACTATAATCAAGATTAGCTTAGTGATTGATTTATTCTTGTAGCCATACACAAAGATATATATGAGTTTAACAACATTATTCAAACTCTCAAACCAAGGGAGTGACATATGAGCCCGTCAGCACATTATCAAAGCAGATGAAGTGATTATTTATCGAAAAGAAATTTTTAAATTCCATCTATCTTCCCGGGATGCTATCTGCATATTACAATTGAAAACCGGCGTGCCAATTAATATGCTGCGAAATATCAATCAGCCAAAATTTTGCAATCATCGCGGCTTGATTCTAAAAGTTAATAAGCGACGTCATAGAAGCAAGAGTCTTGACAGGAGCTTTTCAATGGTGAAGATTTCCTCATTCTTCACATTCCTATGAATTCCAGCAAATATATATTATTTCAATTCAAGAAATTACAATTCCTAATTCCAATGACGTTTACAATCACTACTAACAAAACTCTGGGTTAATCTTTAGAAATCTGCTGTCTAGATCTAGAAAAGGATTCAAACTTCATGGAGCCATTCATTCATTTCAAATTATATATATACCCACAAAGCACAAAACTTCCTCAGGACCTGCAAGAAGGCCCCCTTTATCTCTTCTTCTCATTACCGCGCTATACAAATAAGGAGGCTCTTAATAGGATTCGTGATACTTCCTTACCATGCGAATATCGGGAATGTTACGGAACAAGCCTCCTTAGTAGAAACGTGATGATACAATTTAACAAAGACCTTCCCTAAAAGATACATTTGTGGAGGTCATAGAAGATACATAAATGGATATATCGGACATAAAAATTATTGAAATGATATTTTTTGCGGAATATTTTGAAATGAACTTTTGCAAAAAATACAGTTTTCTGGGTTTGCAAATAATGGAGGTTTCGGATATTGCAAAAAAGTATTCACATAAATTTTGTATTTTTAAGCTTGTTTAAAATAATTAGAAATATCAGAAGCTTTGATAACCAATCATATGGGATATTAAATCTAAAACTCATTGTGAAAATAATAAAGATGCAACTATATATATATATATATATATATATATATATATATATATATAAAATTGTATACCGTGTTCGCATAGGTTGTTAATATTCACAGCTTTCAGCTTTTATTTGCTTTTAGAAGATTATAAGGAACCCTTTAAGAATCGTTTTTGAAATTAATTTGGTAGAAGAAAATTAATGAGGATATTACTATGTCTTTAATAGAGGTGCATTTTCAATCAGAATTCAGATTGATGTCAATAAAATTATATTAATAATTCCTGTAATTTTTTTTGTCTTTAGCAAAGTTATTCATAATATCTTATATTAAATGAAGAAAAATGTGATAGTGCCCATAATTTTTTGTATAGCTGATTTTTTCACTTGTTCATTATATATCTACAAAATCTATAAAATAACAATGAAAACTATATGTTTATAAAGCATTCATTCAGATTCAGAAGTTAAAGTTATTTTATATAGTTTAGCATGCTTTCCCCAAGTGTATTAAATTTAGATTTCTTTTAATTTCCTTGCTAAAAATTATATAATGCCTCCCGAAAAACTATAGAAAAAGCAACATGTTTTCACTATTAAGAAGGATATAATTGACTGTTGTTATAAACCGGTGCATTGTAAGTACAATCAATAAAATGTAATTTTTATTTTGATATGGGAATGTTACTACAATAACTACTGCTGAATCTTGCAATTACAAAAATGTAGTGAAATATTTTGTTTGGATATCGTTGATACTTCTTAAATGGGTAAAATTTAAACAAAGTTTTCCATATCATAAATGTTCAATGCGCATTCAACTAAATCATAAAAAAACAAAAAGGCATTCACAAAAAATTTATGTTAAATATATATGCGAAAAAAAAGGCACAATAATATTTTTTTAAAAAGATTTAAGTCAATTATTTCTTAGGTCAATTTTTTTTTATTTTTAGTAACCTGTTATTAAATAATTAAAATAATTATAAATAATTTATCAAAAAATTATTTAATTTTGAAAGAATTGAACTCTCATTCTCACCTCATGTGAAAAATACTGAAATCTATGCATTTTAGCGATTGAGCTACTACCTGTTGATTTCAATTTTCATTACAAACTGTTAAAACTCTATTTTAAGCATTAAAATTAATTAAATGTAATTAATGGATTAATTTTTGATAAAAAATCATTAGCATTCATGTCATCCACTACAAGTTTTAAAAAAGTATTTGTACTTGAGTGGATGAATAAAAAGTATTTTATAAATGAATAAAAATTTGAATAAGATATATAGGGAGAGTGTGAACTAATAGTAGAGAATTGAAGAAAGAAGAGGAAAAAGAACCCCTCTGCCAAGTTGCAGTGTTATTTTAAACTTCTTACGATTACACAGACAATACATTTTTTGAGGCGGCGATACTAAAGGAGAATAAAGGAGGACAACTGTCCCCTCTCTCCCATCGGCAAGAAATAGAGAATTTCGTTGGGCGTCAAAAGTTTTTACAGTTTCTAAACAGTGTTGTAGCAAGATGAAAATTAACATATAAGTTCATTTAAAATGTAATTTTAAGTTGTAAGTAACAAATTGTAGCATTTTTTCGGGAATGAACAAATTGTAACATTTTTTAGGGACTGTTATTGATCTGTTGACTAAGAATTCATGTAAATTCCATTGGAAAAACATTGTGATTTTAATCTAAGGGGAAAAATCAACCTCCCTATTTATTTTACAATGAAATTTTGACTACGGGGGGGGTGTTGCTATAAGAGTGTGGAACTCATGATTGCCACGGATACGTGGAACTGTAAATGGCTTTCTTTAATAAAAGAGTGTTGATTTCTTTACCGAAAACTACAGAAAAAGCATGGAATCATTGAAGCGGCAGAGTGTCTACACTAGAACAGTTCAATCAATCTCTAAATGGATGATATTTGTACACATATAGGTGCCATATTGTATTGCGTTCTGGAAGCCAAACCGAAGTACATGTTGGCTTTAAAAGTTTCACTAATGTTTCAAAGTGAAATCAGAGATTTTAAAATTATTAGGTTATAGATGCTAAAATACAGAAAATATTTCAAGTAATTTGATAAAAATTTGTTTATATTTTAGCATTTTTTTGCAGATCTGATTTTGGGGAAAAAACATACTTAGGAAGTCAAATATATAAATATTCATAAAAGCTGCGAATATAAAGATAGTCTTTTAAAAATTATAACTAAAATATAAAGTCAAAAATTAATAATTTCTTAAATATTAACATTATGGGATTTATTAATGGTGCTTATATTTTATATTCAAAAAAATTATAAAAAATAGGAATTAATAAAAATAGGAATTTTTAGAAAATTTGATTTACTAAAAAAATGTCAAAAAAGGCCGAAAATGTTTTTTCTTCAATGAAAATCTACGGTGAAAATTCTTAATTCTAAAAGAGTTGTTCCACAATTTGAAATGATATTATAATTGCAAAGTTTCATAACATAAATTTAAAAGGGTCAGAAGAATGAAAAAAAAACCCATGCTACAAATATTTTGGCAACAAAAAAAAATTCCTTTATTTTTACTACTTTTGCCCGAACTTGTTGATTCCGACCATGTAAGATTCATGGAAAATCCAAATCTTCAGAAAATGTAGAAACCGAAAGAGAGAGAGAGAGAGAGAAAGAAAGAAGGAACGCAATAAAAATTTGAATGTAAAATTTTTTTCCTGAATATTTTATATCATTTATATACTTTATTTACTTACTATAAAGAAATTATGCTACTTTTCCTTTTCTGTAAATATTTTCTTACTATGATTTTGAGATGAAAATTAATTGTTTATATGTTCTACATTTGGTGTTATTATGGTGAATGGTGTTATAATGACAAACTTTCATAATGTGGAGGAATGAAAAGACAGAAAAATGTATTTTGACAATTTATTGCTGAAACTTGTCGATTCAAACCATAATCGGCGATAAAAGTATAAAATCTGCCTGCAATAGGTAAAAAAAAAGAACAAAAATCTCAATAAAAATGTGTTTGCATCTTTTTTCTGTCCGAATAATGAGCCAATCAGAATGCGGCACTTCGGTGACCAAAGCCTATATAAGATAACAAGTGTCTGGCACAGGTGTTAGATTGGCTACTCCTGCAACAATGGCAGGTTGTAAAGATTTAACTGAGTTTGAACGTGGTTTGATAGCCGGCGCACGCGAGATGAGTCATAGCATCTCCGAGATAAAGAGGAATTATGGATTTTCCCGCACTACAATTGTATGTAGCATATTTGGGATTTCTAGCCTCTTACTGTTCAAAGAAGATCTCCACCCCCTCGTAATCTTACGGATTTATGGACAGCCCAGCAGGACTCACGGTGCCAGTTACGTTAAACACTACTTCATAATTTAGTCGTGTCCGTGCCACGACGTGCTGCGGCACTTATACGTATGGGCTCTAGACGATATTAAACAAGTGTATCAGGGGGGTTGAGGGGGGCTTCAGTGTATTTCTTGCAATAAATTAAAATTAATTTGATTATCAAGAGATAATTATTATTGCAATTTATAAAAAATGGCTAAATTAATTACATTCAAAGAAAAATAATGAATAAAAATATCAAATCCCTGTTTTTCAACTAATATTATAGTATTCTCATGTTTTTCAAAGCAGAAATCAATCTATCAGAAAATCGATATTTTCTATTCTTATAAAAGGAAATATTTGCTTGTGTGTGTGTTATACTAGTTAACTAAGCACTGCAGGTACCGAAAAATAAAAAGGCATGTAAAATCATCATATTTTTCTCATTAATGATTGATATTATTTGATATCTTCATTTTATTTAGTCCGGTATTGATTACTTCGTATGCAAATGATTAAATTTGGAGTTCAATGAAAGAATATTTTGATTTCCAGCGCATCGTAACTGCGCATCCAGCAGTTGTATATAAGGAGCAGTTCTTCAACGGTTGTTAACATTTTCGGTTTGGTTACGATTGAGATTACCTTTCAACACCAAAAAATGCCTCATCGCAGGGTTCATGTTCTTCAGGTTTCTCTCAAGGTTCGCGTCAGAGTCTGACAGAGGTCGTATGCTTGGATTGAAAGAGGCCGGTTGGAAAAATCGGATAATCTCTCGTCATTTGAGTCGAAGCGATGCGACAGTTCGAAGATGCTGGCAAGGATGGGTGTAAAATGGCAGAGTTCAGCATCAGGTTGGTAGCAGCCAACCTAGAACCACAACATATCGTGAGGACAGAGTGAATGCCTTTTTCATCTCTATCAACCATGAGACGTTCAGCCAAAACACTAGTGTTCACCATGACCATTCACAGACGGCTGTGAGAGGAAAATCTACACTCGAGCAGAACGTTACGCCACCTGCCACTCAGGCCTACACACTGCCGATCCAGATTACAGTGGTGCACGGCTTGATCGTAGAGTCTTTAGCGATGAATCCCGCTTCCAACTGTTGCCCGATGATCATAGAAGACTTGTTTGGAGACACCCATGGCAGAGGGGATATTCTTTTTTCACTATTGCACGCCACATTGGCCTTAACAAGGAATTAAAATGTGGGATGCCATTTCCATTGATAGTTGGACCTCTTTGGTCGTCATTAGAGGTACAGTTACTGCATAGCGGTACGTTAACGACGTCCTAACACCGGGTTTGCTACCGTTCCTTTTGCAGTACCCTCGGCTGGTTTTTCTTTAGGACAATGCAACACCACCTACGGAACGTGTTGCTATGAACTTTCTGCAAGCTTTTCAAATACTTCCTTGGCCTGCCAGATCTCCCTCCCATTGAGCATGTCTCGGATATGACGGGAAGGCGATTGCATCTGCCCTGGAATGTGGATGAACTCGTTCGACAATTGAAGCAAATTTGGCAGTAAATAACGCAGGAGACCATCCGGAAACTTTATCGGTCTATGCCATGTCGTGTGGCAGCTTGTATGCAGGCTAAAGGCATGTTAACACCTTATTGAACTTGTTACTGTAATTTTGAAATTCATTATTCAATTGTCCTGAGATTTTAATCATTTACTATTCTGCACATTGTTTTCCTCTCCACCAATTTTCGTCTCAAGCGGACAACTCCTTCTTGTTGCATCGAGTTTTTTGATACAGGTGCAAGAATTTTAAGATCAATTTTTATGTAATGCTTCTGATAAAAGTTTCTACTCCTTTATTTTAATTTTTTGATAATTTCTTCCAATCCATTAAATGTTACTAACAGAATATTTAATTCTTCTTGAAATATGGGAATACCATTATTTAATTTGTAGAAATTTGATTTATTAATTATTTATCTGAATATGGCGATACATATAGGATATCCACTTTAACCGTAGACCAAATTTAATTTCTGAAACATTAACAGTAAACATACAAATCTAAAAAGAAAAAGGTATTAATGATGTGAATACTTATATTTTATGTAATCAAGGTCAATAAATAATCTGATTACTTACTGAATTTTACATCTTTAAACAGGCTCTCGGTCCCATGAGTTTTATTTAAGAAAATGTTCTTGAGCCACTAATCAAAAGCATTATTCTGGGACAAAAACTGATTTAGGTTATGAAACTCTAAGTATCATTATTTTATAAAAACACGCGGTTTTAATTCCTTTCACTGATCTTCTCGGTAAAATACAACCTGTAAATTTTTAGAGACCGAAATTTCTCTACTAATGAATTTGAATAATAATTAAAATTAAAGATTGTTCTAAAATATTAGCATTCAAATATTCAGAACGCGATCAAATTTGTTATCTGAAGATTAAGAATTTTTTGAAAAAAAAATCAGTATAACAAGATTGATTTATTAATTATGATTCACAAGGCTGAAGAACTTTATAAAATTTAGGTTCCATAACTTTATCAGATTGGCATTTATTAACCGTAACAAAAGAAAATATTATTTATTTAATTTAAATCCCTTTCTAATTAAAACTGACGATTTTATGGTAATTAATGGATATTTTATGGAATAATTCTTTTTATAACTGTAGATCACTTATAGAAAATATTTTATACTCTATATAAGACTTTAGTGGAGAGGTTCTATTTCTTATTCTTATTTTTAAAAGTTTATTTACTTCTAGTAAAAAAATATATTAATTGTAATTTAATCATTTTAGTTTATTATTAAAGCTCAAATATAAGGAGTAATGAGACAAAATTCGGGGAAATCATAGTGCAAGGATCAGTACTCCGTAAAGCGTTATAAGTGTATGATGAGTTAGAAATAGCTTGAATAATGAATGACTGTCTACCAAAATTTGCAGCATCAAAATGCTTTGTGTAATAAGCAGTTAAAATCCACTTTGATGGTCGAGCTAAAGAAATGATCAGTTTTCAAAATGGAGCTATTCTTCAAAGAACAGACATTTTTTGTATAAATTGCCCCCGGGTTTTTCAGTGGTGGCGATGTGTACAGGTCTTATTTTGTCATAATTCTCTTTTTGGAGAATAGGAGTTAATTTCTGTTCGGGTGTTTTTTGTAATAAAAATCAAACATTCCTTCCTCGATCTGGGTACGTCTACGTCTACACCGGTGTTTCTTTTCTCTGTACATAAGATTCTTAATAAATTGACATGCACAGGAGGACACCACTTAGTTGATGGCTATGAAGAGGATACCATGTTCAGCAGAAAATTGCTTGGAGGGTTTATTTTATAACCTGGCTTTTCAATTCTTTTCATAGAAAGGAATGCAAATTCCTAGATTATAATGTCCTCCATCCCTCGGATCTTAACGTAGAAATGGGGTAAATTACGAACATGTTACTGAAAATCGGTAGCAATGAATATAGTATTTTCATACTTGCTAAATAATGCATTAACGTGCAAAACTTAAGCAAAAGGTGTGTTTTTTGCCCTAAGTCTACAAGAAATCACCCGAGAGATGTGAAATTCAGAAATGAAAGATATGATTTTGTACTTAAAGGATGGCGAGAGCATAGTTGCTCAAAAATGCATACAATGCATACAATAATAAAATAAAGCTTAAAAAAAGATTTGTTGAACTCATAGTGACGTTACGTATGATTGTCTGTCCAGGAGGAAGAAGAACAAGCAGATGTTCCCTTGAATGGGATATACCCTCCCCTTACTCAGTACTAGATTGTTCGACGGTTCTTGAGGTAAGAGTGCCCATTCCTCAATCAGCAACTGTTTCAGTTGTTGGGTGTTCCCCGGAGGAAGTAATCGTGCCGCAAGGCGTCTTCCCAAAGCATCCGACACATTTTCTATGTGAATTAAATCGGAGGAGTATACTGTTCAATCCATTGGATTGATATCTTCCCTTTTCAGTAGCTGCTGAACATTAGGAGCTTGAAGGGGTCGTGCAATATCATCAATAGAAACGAAATCTGCTCCAATGGCACCTCAGAATAAATAACAAGGGGAATGATCACCTCCTCACAATAACAATCTCCAGTTGCAGAACCTCCGTCGAAAACGTGGAGCTCAGTTCTCCCGTTCAGCATAACCCCTCCCCCACCAGACGACATCTCCATTACCACCGTAACGGTCTCTTTCCGTGATATTACTGGGATGAAACCGTGTCCAGACCTCTCTCCAAGTCAACTGGCGTCGAGAATCACTTGTAGCAATGAAATGACTCTCATCCCTAAAGAGAACATGACTCCATTGATGAGATGTCCCGTTTTTGTACTCCTTGCACCACTCTAAACAATGCCACTGATAGCCAACAATCAAAAGGGATACAGCCTTCAGGACGACGGGCAAATAGGCCCCCTTTGTGAAGGCATATGGATACACTAAACCGCGACACTTGTCACCAATTTTGATGTACACAATTGCTCAGCAATAGCGCTTGCTGACTGGTTTCGGGCTCTTTTCACTTAAATCGGTCGTCCGCTGCAGTTGTTTTCCTGGGGCTGCCGTCACCAACCTTTTTAACAGCTGTACTTGTGGTTTGGAAGGCTTTCCAAGCCCATGAAACGACACTTTTGTTGATTCCGAACTCTTCAGCCACTCTGGTCACACTACGCACCTCCTTCAGTTGTCCGATCATTTTTCTACGTGTGAAATCGTCCAGGTAATTTCATTTAGCCCTATTTCACGACAGAAATCACAAGTATTTGCGATGAATATGTTTAATCACGTCTTCGTCCTTCCTTTTATTGCAATTTTACCTGCTAGTTTACTTCACTGAAATATATAACTATATTTTACAAAAATCATTCATTTTTATCTCAATTATCATTTTCATCTGGTCCATTAAGTTTCATCTGGTCCATTTGAAGGTCCATTTTATGAGATGGACCATTGCACGTACTAAATTTAGCTCACATGCATTTGGAAGGAAGAAATGTGCAATTCAATGCAACACAAAAACATTAATTGATCAAAATATTATCACTAACTTTAAATTATCATAAAATTAAGAAAAAAAGTCTTTCATTTTATTGTATTATGAGTCTTTAAGATACGTATCTTTTTTCTCTTATAAAATCTATGTCTTATCTTAGATGACATATATTTTTTAGAGTCAAGATTTTCCGTTAATATTTATGTATGAAAAGATAAAACTGTCATATAAAAGGGAGTACTAGGATTTTAATTTTAAGGTTTGATGTATTTTCATAACAAGATTAGCTTCATTAATTTATAATTATTTTATATGCATGTGAATTATTTATTTAATTATTGAGAATTCTAATTCTTCGGATGTATTGAATTTCAAATAATAAGAAAATTATCAGCCGTTAAATTATGTTGTTAAATTAATTAAGCTTAATAATCTATTTACCTGAAAGGTAAATATAAATGACCCAGTTCTTTTTTAAAAATTAGAATCGTCTATGGATGTAATAGTTAAGTTTAGGTATATGATTTATAATAGAATTTCAATATTTTAGAGTTCCTTGATAGTTTATTGATTTTCATTTTAGTGCTATATTTCATATACTTCCACTATGAAGGAATGATTCAGAGAGCTGATATGATTTGCAAATGTTCTTGAAATATTTCACAACATGTTTTAATTCTATAGCATGTGACGAACTGTTGTTTCACCGAAATCAATAGATGTTGAAAAATTTAATTGTTTTCTCAACAATTCACCGTTATTTTTTTCTAAATTTACACTTTATTTGTAGACACTTAAAATGTATTAGAAGCTTATCTACTATTGAAATCTATTCTACATAGTAAACATAAACCGAAAATTCATATTCTGGTAACAATGATAGAAAATAAGCGAAAAAATATTAGTAGCAACATGGCAAACGACTTTTAGCTTCTTTTTCAGTAATGAAATATATTATGGCAAAATGCATTTAAAATATTTTTAAAATATATTAAATGTGGAAAGAAAAATTGTATGGTAAACATTTGGTACCAATTAAAGGATATATATTTAATTTAATGATGTTATAAAAACTATTTTCCCAAGAAGCAAGAGTGGTCGCAAATTTATTAGCCAACGTCCGTAAGAACCGGCTTAAACTCGCCCTTTTTTCGCCAACGTCCGTCTGAATTGGCCAAACTCCGATTCTGACCATATTTTTTTGAGTCGCCTCTTATGGGCGCTTTCTCACAGGGGCTAGCTATCTGCGGCAATTTTGTCAAAAGGGTCGATTCAAAATATTCGACCCATAGTCTTCTCTATGCCGGGAAAAATGCTTTTTCTTAAGCGGCGATATGCGCATATATTTTAGGAATTTCCCATTAATCCCATGGCGTGTATTGGATTTTGGAATTCAACCAGCAGCGCGTGCTATCATTTCAAGAAACTTGGTAAGAGTAAATTATTTATTATTTTATATTTGTAAATAATATAATATTTGTTCTAAATCAAGAATAAAAAAGATTTTTTTTAAGAAGGTCGTTCGAACTTGAACATGAAATCTGAAACATGGAACTGCAAGTGATATTATTAGCGTTAGATGCAAGTGACCATAAAGCCTAATAAATATTTGAGTTAACGATCCACTGTTAATCTCTCTATTTCCATAAGTGTTGAAACTTTACTTTGGTATCATCTTCTAGTTATCATCATTTCTTTTTTTGTTTGTAGTCTTTTCAAGTAATTTTATTTTTTACTTTTTTTCATGTACTTAATTTATTGCAGATATTGTTAAATTTCATTTACAATTCCTTTCCTTTTGTTAGCAAAAATTTCTAATGAAAGAAGTTTTTAAAAGTATTAAATTGTATTCTGATGTTTTGGTTTTGCAATAACAATTGCGTTATAATTTTTATTTTGGCATAAAGCTTAAAAAATATTAGCAGAATATATTTATTGAAGCTTTTGAAGAAAGTCTTTAAAACCTGAAATCGTGTAGATCTATTCATAGATGTATTATATTCATAAGATAGTAGCATAAATTTCACTAAAATAATTTAGGTTATTTTTATTTTTTTCCTATTGTCCTAAACATTATTATAAAATTTTCGTACATATTACATTATCAGATTGAAAACCTTCTCATGTTATGAAGTTACATAATACTTTTGATGTTTAATTACATATCTTCAATTTCAATAACTATTTTATTTGTACTTTTTAAAGAAATGAAATTTCAATCAGTATTGTCATTAAGAAATTTGTCTTCTAGGTTCATCAAGTTTGTTCAAAAATGGAAAGTGAATCTGAAGAAGAGTATATGTATATTTATTTATATGGGTTGCCAGCAAAATATGAAATCCAGCGTTCTATAGATAGCACAAGCATTGTAATGCCTAAAACTAGCCGGAAACGTATGACACAATTTGTATTTCACACATCTAAACATTTTATGGTATGACAACGAAATGCACGTCTAATTCGTTGAAATGGAAATTTTGTGCATCTTTTATTTTAGAAATTAAAATTCTATTAAATGTAAAATAAATTCTAAAATCAATATAGAAACATGTAAGGAAAAAAATATCTTTGTTTGGAAACTACTGTGGGAAATTCTATTCCTGATTCGACAAGGAGTAAAATGATTTGTACAATATATTGTCAGATATAATGAATGTGACATAGTACGGTTTCTGCCGACTTGGAACTTCAGAAGGAAATTCGAAATGATTATATGAAAGAATTCTATTTTCTTTATGTCCAATGAATTTGCTTAGAACTGAAGATATTCCAAATCACGAAATTCCTCTGTGGTTAGTTGCAATAGCTCATACCAGTGGAAGCAACCAAGTATTTGTCAAATGAATGAGTAAAACAAAGTGCCAAAGTATGAAATGGCTTTACAGGAAAATTGTAATAAAATGGATTTCAAAATATCATTCAAGCCTATTACTTTGTACCAAGTGGATTAATTCTAATTTTTGGATTTTTATATGAAAACTTTAAACTTAAATAAGAAAAACAAATTTTGTTTTGCACAAAATTTCATTTTTCTTTACATATTTTGAATATTTTTTTATAATGGTACCCTCATCATTTTTACAGTAGGAAAATGCAAGTTATTTTAATTTTAATTCCTAAATATTACAAACATTTTTAATAAAATTAAAATAAATTTTGTATGCAAATAGATTTGTAACAATTTTTTTTATTCTTGCAAGGCACAAGTTTCATGATGATTCTTGAGTGTGTGAGTCAATACTGAAAATTCAATCAAATATTTGAAAAAACTTATTACTTTACTTTGTATTTGTAAAATATTATGTGATGAAGATCTTTATAAATAAATTGTTTTGCATAATTGTTTCTCCTATTTCCAAAATAAAAAAAGGAGAAAAAGGTAGTTTAGATATTTTTCTAAAGAAATTTTGTATAACTGAAAGATGTGTTACATTTTCGGGTATAGAATTTTTATAAAATATTCAGAGTTAATCACAGATAAAATTGATTCTTTTACAACAAAACCAAACATTACTAAACCTAGATCAACACAATTTTAGAAATTCGAAGTAACTGTGTATGTGAAATGTTGTCTATTAGAGAAACATATAATAGGTATTATATAATTTAGTATTTTACACAATTTTTAATCAATGCATTAAAAAAGTGTTAAAAATAGGTTAAAATAAGAAAATGCATTTTATTCATTTTTTTGGTAATTCTTTGCTTATTGTTCATACTAAGCAATATTAAAGTATATAGTAAAAAAGTATCTTTTTATTAAAAATTATATATTTTTCTTAAATTTTCATGAAATTCATTAAAATTTTTATGAAATTCATTTTAAGATTAACAGATGATTAACAGATTTCTAATTATTAAGCAACATTA
>JAOUZG010033074.1:1796978-1869390 GCA_026289955.1 Argiope argentata
ATATTACACAATTGAAACCATGATATTGTTAACATTTTTCACCATCATTAAACAGTGAAAATAAATAGAAAAACAAATGAAGGAAAAAAATTATACATAGATAGATGCGCAGGTAATCAAATGTTAAAATTATTTAAGATAGTTTTAACATTTATTTATTTTTCTTAAATAGCACTGAAAATCGTCATTTAAAAATTTTATAGGGAGAGATTGTGGTGAAATACAAGCTATAATAACAGTTTAAAAAGTTGAAGAAAATTTAAATTCGTAAAAAATGTGAATTTATCAGAAGCAAGTGTTTTATGGAATTTTAAATTTATCAAAATAAGTAAGAAACAAAACAATTCACAAGTAAAAAAGAGAAGTGAAATTTTTCAAAATATTTCGTATTTTGAGTCATTTAAAAAAATTTGAAAGTATGATAATTTGGAATATTAAGGCGCTAACTTATAAAGTTTGAGAAAATGGAAAAATCAATAAAATAATATTTCAATTTGACGGCGGCAAGTATTCAGAAATCAATCGTCTAATGATTGCTATTTGGCAGTTCAATGCTAAAATACAAGCGGAAATGAGTGATATTGGGTCTCCTATTGATAAATCACATTACGAAAGGCTTGGCTTAATGTCGGCCGCGATACTGCTCGTCGGAAAATGAACGGACATTTGGTTCCAAACACGCCGCAGCCATCATCACTCGACGCTCCGCCGAGGGACATAACCAGTGTCGGTGCGAAATCGGGGGCGATCTCCCCCCCCAAACTCGCGCATTCTGTGGGGCGATGTTTGACCAATGATTGGTCGACGATCTTTTGCTCCTACTGAAAATTCTTAGATGCTTTTACGGAAAAACCTCTATATTTGGCTTAATTTTTGATTAATTAAAATTCTAATTAAAAATGAAAAAAATATCACTCCTAAAAACACACTTCTCTAAAGTATATATTTGACAAACTTCGTAGATATAAGTCAAACAGTCTGGTTTAACGAGAATCAGCACATACTCACACAGGAAAACAAATAAAATCTTTTTTTTATGTTTAAGCATCAAAATTTATTTAACAATACCAATACATTTTCTGGACAATTATTCTTGCTAACAGCTAATATGATTTAACCACTAAGTAATCACTCCCTTGCCCCATTCATTCTATGAACTACAAATGATTTATTAGATGTTAATGATTTGAACAGAAATTTGCTGTACTGAAGAGTTTAAATCTCAATTACCCCAATATGCAGAAAAGGAGATCCTGACATTGTGTTTCGTGGTATACCTTATCCACGTGCTTACAGGGGTTAAAGACAACCCCCCGTAAAAGATATGTATATGTATATTTTGAAAATAGCCTTTCCTAAAAGTGAATCTGGGGAAATTGTAAAGATACATTTCTATAAAAGAATGATAAATGGATATATAGAATATAAAAATAATGTATGCGATAATTTTACGAAACGTTTTGAACGATAAAATTTAATGTGATATCCAATAACTAAAATTGTATAAATAAATTTCATTCAAATACTTTTGATTGAAATTTTGTTTAAAAAAATTATTCGTATATACATGTTGAAACTTCTAAAAACCAATGACCGGTGAATGAATTTAGTTATGAGCCCTGATTACAAAATGATAAAACATTTTTTTTTACATTTTACTGAATGAATAACTAAAGAAAAATTTATTTTGGAATTCAATACATTTTATTTGTTTCAAGTACAACTCACTCCTCAGTGTCTTTAAAGAAGATTTTTGTAACTTTAAAAGTCTTTCTCCAGTAGTAATTGAATATGAACATGCATTTAAAATAAGGGCTTATTTTCTCAAGTTTTAAGTTTCCCTACAAAAAATAATCATGGATGAGCCTGATAAATGTATAACATGTCATTAATATGCTATTTAATTGCTATAAATGCAAATGTAATTATCAATGAAAATTTGAGCTATTAATAAAAATATGCATTTCAAATTGCTGTAAATATTTTAGTCTTTAATTTAAAAAAAAGAAATATTTCTCATAAATTTTTCAAATTGTAGATTCCATTTTCATAGGTTTTGCATACTTTTAGAACCAATAAAATACCAACGAAATATTTAGATTTAAAAAATAAAGTATTGATTTAATTCGAATTAAATTATTTTTGTAAATATATTCGACACCATTTCAGATTTTGATTTTAAAATTGGTTATTTCATATTATTATACAGGTTTTTGAATTTTAATAAATACAGAAAGTGTTTAACTTACTTGTTAAATTCATTTAATGCCCTAGTTCAAAATTGTACGAAAAATGTATGATGTCACTATTAAATCACATGATAGGTTGCTATTATAGGCAAGACATTTTATTTTTACTTCAATGAAGAATGCTGTTAAAATAACCGCTGCTGAATTAAATAATTGCAAAAATTTAGATAGATATAAGGCTTTCATATTGTTCCCTCTTATTAAATGGATGATCTTTGTACAACAATTTTAATATCCTAGCAATTTATACATAATTAAATAAATATTTATAAAGAAGAAACATTTATAATTTCTCTAAATCATAAAAGAACATTTTAGTTTACAATGCTTTAAGATAATTTCAATATTTTTTTTTAAAAAAAAACAGCTTTTACTTCACATTAATGCTTATTTATTGAGTTTTTATCAACGTCGTCATATTTTTTTCTTCAGCAAGTTGAAAAAGATATTTATTGTCTTTATATAACAAGAACGTATTTCTTTTATAATAGTTTTTCTTTCCCTTTTAAAATTTCAAAAACCACGATCATTGCATTATTAAACCACTATTTTGGCTATCCCAATGAAATTTAAAATGCAATTGTCAAAAATCTTACGAATAGATATAAGGAAAATGTATGCACTACAGAAATTCAAAATAATTAATGGATTTTCTTTAAATTCTAATAAAAAATACTATCACTCAAAGAAAAAAACTTTGTAACTTTTTAGTGAAATGTAATTAAACACTTACTCATTTTTATTAATTGAAAACTTTCTTTTTATGCATAAAAAGATTATTTTATCTTCCCACATATGACAAAAATCCTCAAAAACGTGCATATAAGCATTTTCTATCAGAATTTCATTATTTTTATGATTGTTTAATGCTTTTATAAAATAATTCTACATTATTTTCAATATCTAAATCAGTTTTTGTTTAAGTTTATTCACTTGGTTACTCAATCAGTTATATTTATTTTACATCTCGATGTTTATGTTGGGCAAAATTAATCGTTTTATTAAGTTTTTTCTAATGCGTGCAGCATATCTACATTTTAGGTTGCCAAAGGAATGGATTGCATTACACATTTAGAATGCTGTATCTATCAAATTTTCTCTTATTGGTATTTTTAATCAAAATACTCTTTAGTAAATTTAATTTAATTTTATGTTTATTCACACAGATTTTCAGCGAGTAATGTTATGAAGAATTTAAAAAAATGAAATATTTTATTTTTTTCACCTTCAATGGAATTAATTTCCATATATTGTACTTAGGAACATTAAACATCAAAATTAAGAAGTTATTTAAATAACTTTTGTAATTTAGCTTTTTATTAATTAAGGAAAATTTTAGAATTGAGAAATATGGGCTAATTTACGACAAAAATTAAATAATTAATTAGGATTTAAAATAAATAAATAAATATAATTACACACACACACGCACACGCACACACGCAAGCACACGCACACGCACACACACACACGCGCACGCATACGCACACATTTTATGCTCGTTATTGCTCTCAGGGATGGGCTGTGGAATTCTGGACTTGCAGTCCATCACTTAGCCTCTTCCACAGGAAACACCAATAGACAAAAAGCAAACTGTTCTTAGCAGTGGAAGAAAATGTGCTTTTTTTCCGAAATCAAATATTGTAACCCCCGAAGGTTGACATCATATCTTGACGAAAAAGCTGCCACACTGATCGATAATCACGACATAAAGTCATGTAAGATGACAAATCACTGCTTATAGACAAAGGATGCTGGTTTATTGGAGAGATAGAACTTTCTATTATTCGTGATTTCACATGAAATTAAAAAATTAAAAATTTGTGCATCTATTATTGTTATCGGCTTATTTTTTTCAACAGAATCTAAAATAAATAATTTTAAACAATTTTTTTCTAATCTGAAAAGTGATTTTCTAGTTTTTACTAAAATATTGAGTAGATAAAAAAATTGTGATCGATTTTATTTTTTTTAACTTCTAATTAATTTTCTTGAAGAAATTTTTCATCGATATATTTTAATTTATTTGAATTAAATACTTCAATTTATCTTTAAAACGGGGATGAAACTTAATAAATATATTACATTTCACTTAATTGAATAAATTATTTTTATTCCAAAGTATTTGGAATTATTTTTAATGAAAAATATAGTTTAGTTTTTGAGAAACCTAGTTTTGATAGCAGATTTTTTTTTATAAAATTGTCTTTTTTTCGGAAGAAAAATAGGTAAAAATGACCTATTGATCGATTTCGAATATTTTTTAATCTTACCTAGATATGATCTGGCCATTTAAATAAAAAATATTATGTGTGAACATAGTTTAGTATGTTATTCGTATTTGCCTACACAATAATTACATTGCTGCTATTGGATATGAGCAAAAGTATTCATATTTGGATAATGTAATACAGTATCATTTCACAAAATTTTGAGGGGCCAAGAGTTTATCATCTTATGACAGTAATGCAAGTACAACAAAAATTCTCGAGACGGAGCTGTAAGACATTGTTAACATGAGAGGAGATAGGAAAAGATTCGAATAGTCAGTTGTATTTTTTTGTTTGCAAAATTTTTTGTTGTTTTTTTGGAGAAAATATTTATATAAGAATCATGCTGATTACATATGAATACGTTTCAGCCTTACCTGCATACGAACTGATTATTTAAATAAAACAAAATTAAAGAAAGTTTCGAAACTATCTGCTATATTACAATATTCGTTTCAAAATTAATCATTACTTATATTTTTGAGCTTACCCTGATTTTACCTTGGTAAAATTGAGTCCGAGGTTATTCTAGATGTCATTGTCCGCAGGGGAACAGATAGAAAAATGCTGCTATAGTTACTTGAAAAATGTTTTTTTGTGTAAAATCTCCTTTTTAAAAAAAGACATATAAAGATAAACTTAAAAAAGCAAATATATAAAATATAAATGCATAGTTCAAAAGAAAAAAAGCAAAAACGCGACTTGAATAACACGCGTCACCCATGTTATTCTGACTACTATACTGCACTGTCCACGCTTCTAAGCGGTAGTTGAATATACTTATCCTAATAGTTAGTTATAATTTTTTTTGTATCTAAAATCACGTGCTTTCTGAAAAGACACCTGTAGAAATGAACTTAAAAATCGAAATCTTATCTAAATGCAAATTCTAATTCAAATCTTTCGAGTAAATTTAGGAAAAATTTAAGTATCCGTCCTTTAACTTATATGTTTTGGATTTCCTTGAAGATAAGTATATAAAATAAGGGCTATAATAACTGTACTTTTTATAAATGACAATCAAATATAATTACACATTTTGCTTTTCCTTATTGAAAAGTAATTTTTTAAACCAAGGAATAGAAATGAATGCTACCTCATATTTATTTAAAGTATTCTTTTGGATTTAATTATTATATTATCTGTGTTTGAAACATGATTTTATATTTTTTTTGAAATATATACATTAAGATAAGGTATCTAATAGAAAAGAAATAATCGAATCTAAGTGAAATTGCAATGAACCAATTACCACAAGGAATAAAAGGCCGAATCAACCATTGACACAGATTCGAATATATTTTGAAAGGTAATGATAAGTTTAAATTTCTCCTCCTCCCCCTCTCAAAAAAATCATACATTAGTTGAAATTTGAAAATAAATATTTATGTTGAAGAACTTCTTGAACCACATTTGGTTAATGTTTTAGAAGCACAGTGAAATAAAATTAAAGAAATACACTTTTCTGCTTTTAGGAATCTGTGGCTTACGTAATATATGGACCTTTTTAAGCAGAGTTTTAATCAAACAGATGAATTATAACTCAGGAATTACTGGGACAAATTTTGATACATATGTACGAAATGGTACACGGTATCAAATTACTGAAAAGTTTTGATTTCTTTAATAGGAAAATTCCACGATGTTGTTAATTAACTATGTTAATTAAATTAATTAATTAGATTATTTTCTATCGAAATAAACCTGTCGTTTTGTGTAATAGCCACCAAATTTAATTTTATGAAGATACGGCAATAAAAAACTAAATTACTTAGACTCCATATTATTTTTACATCGACTGTACATCATATAATGCAACTTCAGCTTGTGAATGCGTTAACTCCATGAGATACGTTTTTAGTTATGCAAAATTTTTAATTTTTCCTATTCTTAGACCTTTTTTATTGCATATACACGAAGCATTTTTTATATATTTTATTCAATGTAAAAAAAACACATCTTTACTTTCAGAGGTAAAAAAAATGACAGAATTCTATGTATTAATAATAAAAGAATTAATCATAAGTCATATACTTTCTTCACGATGAAATCAATGATTACATGAAAAAGAGAGATTAGATTTTTTAAAGTTCATTTCAGTTGTTAAGATGAAATAATGGCCAAATCTAAATTAGAATTTTTAATTTCAGGACTTGGTAAGAGCAATTTATAAACATATTCAAGTTTATTGCTAATACAATTAAAAAATGTAACTTTCAGAGAAGATTCACCGAATCCCGAAATTGTTCCGATATTTTGATTAGATTAACTTGAAATGAAGTTGTTATGCCTTAGTTTACGAGTTTTTTTTTAAATATAATAATAAATGTACTATATAAAGATTTCTTCTTAGTAAATAACTGTTCATATCTAATATTTCATCTGAAGGCCATATATATCTTTCTTAAATAAAGCTGTTTTACATCTTTTATAATTAATTAAAGGATTTTTAATTAATTTTATACAACTAATATTACTACATATCAGTTTTGATTAATCTTATAACATTTATTAAGAATAATATCAAACAACTCTTATCTATCAACTCTTTTAATAACACAAAGGAGTCCCTCAAAAATTTCGAACGAATCTTGTATTTCGAACGAATCTTTAAGGATTTTGAAAATCCTTACTTACCACTTAGAATCAAAACAAGCTCATGATCTTCTAAACGGCTTGATACATATAACGAATCTGAGCCATATTTGAAATGAAATTGAAGAATGAAACTATTTAATAAAATTTTAAGATTTCTCTCAATGACAAACATATAGCAAACAAGGTCTGGGATAGTCTGGTTGGCAGGGCATTGAATTCGCATCCTTTGGGTTGTGAGTTCGAAGACTTCCCGTGCATGTAATCTGCATATAGATCTACCATGGCCAAAAATTTCTCCATACGGAGACAATATCACTGGATATTGTCTCGATATCACTGGATATAATGATTCAAAAGTGTCGTTCTCAGATTCAGGTCTGAATTTCGATCTGTGGATTAGTGAATGTGATGCATGAACATATTCTATCCCATACAAAGGGTCTTGAGAAGCTGAGTCGTACTCTTGGCCCTAGATAGCGCTACGGAAACAAGAGACGCTCTCGTAACTTAAAATCACTGTTTTCACCAATGCGCTTGTCTATGGCAAGTACCATAAGAAATTACAACAATAAATGTAAGCTCATAGATTTCTGTCCTCGTAACTGTTCCGTATTTCAATTTGCACAAGTCTTACTGATGTTTCTCACGTGTGGTAAATAACCTTCCACTAAAGAATTTGTTGAACTTGTCTCCCATTTATAAATTATTCGTAATTAATAACAAAAAATCGTAATATATAGAAGCTTAATTGAAGAATGAAAAAGTACTTGACTGATGTTGATAGGAATATCAGAAAAGCATTTTCTTTATTTAAAAACTATTAGTATCAATTTCTCCCGTTTAAGTAATCATTTATAACAACTAATATTTCTGAAAATACTATATTAAAATACTTATTCATAGGGAAATTAAAGCCTTTTACGAAATATTAGACTTGTTTCCCTATTTTGTTATTCCCATAATAAGGCAAACACATTTATAGAAATTTTAATAAATACTAGATGAATACCATATTTATAACCCCAATTCGTGGTTACGATTTGACAAAGAACTTTTCAGCAAGAAATGAAAGTTCGAGAAAATACAAGAGTAATGGATATAATTCTATTAGGATTTGAGATTCGTCAATTTCTCTAAAAGGATTATTGTCTGTAAAGGAATCTGCATGAATTCAGAAAAATAAAGCGAATCTCTCTAGTGAATTCTTTCTTTGGTGAATTTCTCTAGTGAATTCTGTGTTGAAAGCAGTGAGAGTTTTTAGGCTGTTTGCGTTAAGTATTATTTTTTATTCTCAAATCGATTGTTTGTCTACGCTTGTCGGTTCAGGAAATTCTTTTTGGTTATTCTTCGAATGTCTTTACAACTAGAGTTTTCATGTTTTGATGTGAATAAAACATCGATGTTCAATAATGAAATTGTTGGAATTTTCACCTTTTACCCATTGAATGAATGTTCAGTAACATTTGTATAAGAAGTGAGGATGTAAAAGAAGAAGTAAAATTCCTTGAAATCTCAAGTAAAAATATCTGCGAACGACAAGCTGATTGCTTTGTTTAAATCTGCGTAATTAGAGATGTAATTTGGACAAGAGAAAATGCCAGAAGAGATGTATCTAGACCCAAGAGAAAATGAAGAATCGAACAGAACATGGGAAATTAGAAATGAAGAGTTACATTTGAGCTGAAGAGGAAAGAATAAAAGCACACTTTCAAAGTAAGATTTTTGAATTTAAAAATAACGCTAACGGATTCATTGAAAAATTGAAGAGGAAGTCTAACGTGTGGTAAAAACAATTTTCTTTGTGAGACTGTTTGCTTTTTCGCATTCGCAAGTAATAGAGGATCCAGACAAGATACGATGAATGACGGATATCCTGTTTGAGGAAATCACGCTCAGGCGATAAAAGACGCGAGGTGTAAATAAAAGGTTGTGTGTTTTAAGAAGAGTGGCTCCTTAATTCCTTGGTGTTTTATTTCTGAATAATATCAACCCTCTGATCATTGCAATTGTTTACCATAATGGTGAATTGGACAACAAAATAAAGAAATATTCGCCGCTACCGTTTTCGTTTTCCCGGCATATCTGAAGTAAATGCTGTAAGAATTTTCCTCTACAACTTTAGCGATCCACATCTGTGGTTTGATATGTGTGAAAGAACTTTTGAGCTTTGTGTACTGAAATCAGTCAACGTAAGTGTAATATGAAATCAGTCAATGTAAGGAAATGAAGGAAACTATTCATCTTCTCATCCTAGAGACTCAGCTGTATGTTGGTACTATAGGAAATTCCAAGCAAAGAAATGCATTCCTCCATTCGAATTTTCAAAAAAATTCCCCATCGAGGAATAAGAGCGATTACATCAACGCTGCCTCATGTTTCTCATTGCTTATTTATTAAGAAAATATCATCAAACGTTTCTTTTTCATCGATACAGGATCTAATGTTAGTGAACTCCTAGCATCATTTGGTCAGAAAAAGAAACGATTGTATAGAGCAACTATCGGCCACGAACACATCTCCCATCAAAGTATATAGTAAGATACTTTTGGCTCTAGATTTGAATTTAAAAAGTGTATCTCGATTGATTTCGAGTTGTCATCATGTCACGAAAACATCAAACTGCTTTCAATTTTCTCAACTCCTTGTCATACCAAAACTCATTTTCCCGAAATGAAATCTGGATGGAATCCTAATCAACCGAACGTAACTAGCAAATTTTCTCGTTTGAGGTGTACTTGAAATTATTATTTTTGAAATTAGATCTTCACTTGTCCTATCTGTTCTAAGTTCTTGATAAAAACTAAGTACTTGATACTCAATAAAAATATAAAATACATTTATTAAGAGTAAAAATCTAGAAAGAAATGAGTTTATATAGAATTTGTTAGAGAACTTTCACGAAATATCATCATGAAAATCCTTTGACAAATCAATCTTTCATCATAAATATTTCTGAATGTCTCTTTCCGTGTACAATTACTAGTAAAAAAATTGCCATTCTTCTAAATCTAATACGGTTATTTAAAATAAATTTTGAAAAATTATGGTAGATAGAATTTTATCTTTAAATTTCTAGTAAATTGATGATATATTATCAAGTTGTTGTCTCATAATTTTATAAATATTATACGCTGCTTTCTGATTTATGAAAGTCGATGTAACAAAAGTCATTGGATATTTATCAATAACATAAATCCCTCCTTTTTCCTGACTAAGTGCTGAAATTAAACGTGGCATGACTTCAATAAATAATTGGAGGTCCTCATATTGCTTTATTCATGAAGTCCGCATATTGCTGTAAGTAGTCTCCAAGTAGCTGAATATAAACATTTCCTGTCAATAATCGGAGCAGAGAATCCAGTCCGTTCCACCTAAAAACAATCCATTCCATCATCGCAGCAATACAGGATTTCTTGTCCATGGAGGTTATGTCTAAAATTCTATTATGAAGTATTTTCGGCACACTGTTGACACTGAGGATCTCAGAATATTGAATTCCCTGGCAATTTTCGAAATGGAATGTATCTGGCATGTAGCTCCAACCATCATTCCTCCAGTCACGAGGCCGTAATCACGCCAGAAAGCTTTTAACACGAATCCCTTGAATACAAATAAAAGCCTTCCAATGCATTACACACTTATACATTTTGTAAGCAATACCACTGTTGTCTCTTGCATATTGCTGTCTCATGACTTTTGTCATTTCAGCGTAAACTCACCTGGTATTGCGAAGCTTTATGATTTACTTAGGTGTGGAATTTTTTTGTGTCATTTTTATCTGCTGTTTTTGAAACAAAAAAGCTAGTTGCTGAAAAAGAAATTTTAAAAGATTGAATAATCAGGCAGGTAAATTCAAACGGTATCGGTGTTAAAAGGAAAAGAAATATTTTATTTCCTAAATCTGAATATGGATTTAATACAAATTCGAAATTATTTAAAATTTCAGTATTTCGAAATGATATGAGAACGTGTTCAATAGTAAAATACGTTCTCATTCTTTATGTTCATTTACAAAGACTCTGAGTAACAAGTAACTTCTATAATGCAAAAGTGCAAAAAAGACCAGAAAACTATGGTTTAAAAACTCAAAGCGGTCAAGAGAACGACAATCAATAACACAAAAAATTAGCCATGTAGGAAATCTATCATATACTTTAACTGTTAACGTATATGGTTAATTAAATACCCTCAATAAATGAATAGAAGCTTAATAATTATGCAGATGGCTTGAAAAACCTGTTGAAACAGTTCGAACACAGATAAGGGCTTATCTGTGTTCGAATAAGGGCTTGAAAACCTGTTCGAACACAGATTTCAAGTTTTCAGTACCATTCAAATAGATTTGAATATTTTTACCATGCCATATGACATAAACTGTGAAGCAGTGAGGTTAGATTTCCAGCTTGAATTAATTGAGTTGCAATCTAACAATCATTTCAAGCAGTTGTTTCTAAATATGCCAAAATAAGAGTTTTACAAACCATTATCGAAAATACATATAAGTTCTCCAAATTTACCATCTTACGTACAGTAAACCAGTTCTATGTTTGCTACGTTTTTTTTTCTATGTGAACAAGTGTTTCCAACTATGAGCCTTAAAAAGATTATTTCGGAAGTAGACTGACAGATGAGCCTTTAGCCTTGTTTCTTAGAATCAGTAAATCTGAATTCGAAAATCACTACAAGGAATTTTAAAAATGAAATCATAATTTAAATAATTTAGTTAACATATTTAAATTGTAATGCTTGCATTTTGTTTTTTAAATTCTAGAAAAATTGATCTTGTCCACCAAGTATATTTTTTTCCAATTTTCCGCCAGCGGCTGGAACAGTTCCCCCTTCCCTGGTTTAACACGTTATGATAAGCTTTTACACTCATAAAATGCCCAAACATAGGGTTTTATTTGACCTTTGAACCGGTATAATAGAGAGCGATGTAATGTTTCTTTTTAGTTAAAATATATTGCACCATCATTGAAGTTTTTATATTGTATCTTTTGCAAAAATCTTGTATCATCATATTGTTAAGGAGAAGCCATTTATATCCATTCAAAACTGGCATGATTCCATTACAGGGAGAATTCATTGACATCCTTATAATGTTATTATAATAAGTGACAAATTTTTGCTTTTAATTTTTTAATGCCTTATATTCATTTTCTTTTTCTTTATACTGATAAAAAATCTTACTTTTTGCTTACCGAATTGGATACTTGATTATTATTTTTCTTAAGAAATTTTTCAAATGTTAATGATAATTTAATTCACGAAACTTTTATTCAATTAGTTCTTTAATAACTGTAAAAATTTTGAAAGTAAAATAATAATTTTCATTTTCTGCCAAATTTCCCTTTTGAATCAAATCAAAAATTCAAAGTTTAGAAAATGGAGTATCGTTTTATGTAGTTTTTAGTATTGAATTTTTACGCAAATAATGAAATATCGAAAGTTTATAGTTACTTCTGGGTTTCTAACCTTAGAATATTATCATATCTATGTTCAGTAGCTTATTAAAATCTAAATTGTGTATCTAAATTTCATTCAATTCAATGTTTTCTTCAAGATAATATGTAAAATTAAAAATAATACATGAAAAATGTTTAAATATATTCATATTTACTCTAATTTTTTCTTTATTTCTTAGGCTCCAGAAATTCATGAATCTATTCACTATTTCCTTATAAAGCTATAACGAATTTATTTATCTAATTACTTATAAAACTTTTTCATGAAGTAAATTTTAATTTTAGACAAATGAAAGTTTTCTGCAATAAACGTATATTCGGCCAAAGAAAAAAAATAGTATGAGGAGTTTATCATTTATTAATAATATAATCATAATATTTTCTATTATGATATAAGATAGAAAATATGGATATTATTAGCAAGGGGCCCTAATAGTTTTGCTTGATTATGTGGTTCATGATTAAATTGAAAGTTTACATCTCAATACATCTTTGTATTTAATCTGTGGCAGTACAGTTAGGTTTGTGATGTCACCTATCCCTTTTCATCTCATTTCTAATTCCGAATGTTATTCGAGACACAGTAATGAATTCGACTCAGCCGAACTTCGATTAGATCGTCTGTTCAGGTTAATTTTCCTAACTGTTTCTAGGGAAGGCTCCAAACGTACACCGCAGTCTGCCGATTTATAGTTTGCTATGAGGGAGGTATAAAACACGCAAAGTTACAAGCAACGCGCATGAATTTCACAATCCGCCCTTTGGTCTAATCTGAAATGTCAAGGATGGTACCGACATGATTGCTTTTAATACAACTCCAGTCCGCTGATCCCCGGCCTTTAATAGAAAGGGCGAATTTGAGAGGGAGTCGCTGCTGTAGATTGCCGAGTTGGGATTCCAGTGAGGAATTTATAAGTAAATGCTTTCACGGTGAGTATTTTAATTTCTATCGATACTACTTGATTTCTGGTTACAATTAATAGCTATGAATGAGTTTT
Source organism: Argiope argentata (assembly GCA_026289955.1). Lineage (NCBI taxonomy): Eukaryota > Metazoa > Arthropoda > Arachnida > Araneae > Araneidae > Argiope > Argiope argentata. The sequence goes on from JAOUZG010033074.1 coordinate 1,810,559, forward strand.
GAATTTTACGACACACTTTTGAATGGATAAGCTATTCTGTTTGAGTGGAGAGTTAATGCGCAATTTGTATTTTCCAAAAAGGTAAGAGGAAAAAAGTCCATTAAAATATTTATGCTTAATATAATAAAAACATCACAAGCATATTTATTACGTAAGACGCGTTATTGAAGTATTTAGATCTTTATTTTATGTTAAGAATTAACTCCTTACCTTTAAAATATTAATTTAAGCTATTATATAGAAGATATACCCATAGATATACTGTTTGCTATTCTGTTAACAATTTCTGAATTCTTATTGCTTCATAATAACAGAAATAGTAATAACGAATAACATTTAAATTGACGGGAATATATATATATATATATATATATATATTTATATATATATATAAGTGCACACTAGTGGGTTAGTCATATGTACCGATTGTTTAGAAGATAGACAATCCTTTCTTTGTTTCAATTCTAATTTCTACGTTGCAGTAGATTTTGGGGAATTCATTATTAGTTAAATTTTTTGTAAGATTATTCATTGCTTCAATATAGGAACTTTTATTATTACAAACATTTTTTATCGTATTTTATTGTTAGAAAATTAAAATTTTGAACATTTTTGAGCTCGTATTATAATGATAATTGCTAAGTTTTATTATTTTAGAATTGAAATCATATATTTTATCATAGATACCCACAAGTGTTTCATCATAAGCAATTTTAATTTTGAAGTCCAGATAGTTAGCTTCGGATAGTTTTTATTTGTTTTATTTAGATTTAACTCTTTTGGATAGCAATTAGTTACAATATTCGTATTATCTACGTTAATTAAAAGTAAGTCATATATGTACCCCCATTCGTTAATTAAATTATGCTTGATAAATTTTTTCTCATAGTGATATAAAAATATGTTTCTAAAGCACTTGAAAAAGTGGTTACCATAGATATTCCTTTTATTTGTTTATAAAAATTAATCCCATTAAAAATGTTATTTTTGGTAATATTAAATTTATATAATTCCTGCCAGTTGTTTTTATTTATAATATTTTCATTTAAATATTCAAAAAGTATAGACATACAGATCTTTATTAATTTTCCATAAGGAAGGTTAGTGCATAAGTTTTTAAAATCATAAGTATTAACATTAAAATTGTAGTTGTATTTTAGAGAGTCCAGAATTTCTTTGTTACTATTAATTATCAGATTTATGACCTGTAGCACGGACAGTTACAATTGCTATTCGGATAAACATTTCTTTAATTTCTTGAAAATTATCCATAATAAATTTAAATATGATAATTTTATTATAAATAGTAACAAAGAAATCAATAATGAATAATTAACTAATGATGAACTCCCTAATAACTATTGCAACATAGAAATTTTAATTAAAGAAGGGCTGGCTCTCTTCTAAACAATCAATACGTATGACTAACGCACTAGTCGGTGCTTAAAATTTTACAATAAATAAACAACATGTTTCAAAAAAGAAAGTATCTCATTCCCCCAGAATCTGCCATGCACTAGCCTCCATGTCTAATAATTCGCTGTATGCCACTCAAAAACAGCACCTACATCTAATTTAAATAGGCCTCTTCCGTAATTCCAAAAATTGAAAGAAACCACTAACAACCTTTATGAAATTCAAAATCTTTCCCCATTTCTTTCCAATTATCCTTAATATTTTTAAACGCAGAAAAACTACGAATAATTAGACTTAAAAGAAGATTGATGATCTCCTCTCAAAACCATGCACCCACCCACTTAAAACTTAGAAACATCTAGTTAAACCGCATAACATGACCACAATCGCTACTTATATAGGATTTCTTCTCTTGATCTTTCCACTTGGTGCCTCCGCAAAGCAAGCTGTTTCTTCTTCGTGTCCTCAAGGAGGGTACATATAAATGACGTCTCCTATTAAAAATCTACCAACTACTGGTATGTTCTTGGCTTTTTATTCTTTTTATTTCTAATATGTGGTTATTTATTACTATGTGTATTTTTTCTAGATTTTATTATTGTGAGTCTCTTTATTTGTTTTTTCTATAATTGTTATTCGCTTTTGTATTCTCTAAATGTGATGCTTCTCTAAGACTTTGGGACGTGGAATTTTTCGGGTCACAAGGGTTAATTCTTTTTAGAAAATAGTCAAAGGCCTATAAAGAAAAAAACCCTTTTATTGGAATCACTGCTTGATGGTGACCCTTGCGAAAGTCATCAGGCCGGATTTCTTTTCTTATTGCTTTTACTTTTGGTATATTCCTACTTTCTTTATAGTTTAATCTAATTTTTTCTACTTTTGTTTTCTCTCTCTCTCTCTCTCTCTCTCTATCTATCTATACAATATTTTTTGGAGAACACATTGCCTGTAAACATATAATAATAACAGTAAAAGTTTTGCGTCTTTACAGAGAGATTTTTGCTACCTTAAATGTTCATGAAACGCTCAAATCGCAACTAATCACTAAAACCAGATGGAGAAAAAATAACTATCCACCAATAGAAAAAAAAATCTTTTTTATTGTTTTGCTGGACACAAAACAATAAAAAAAGATGCTACAAGAAAATGTTAGCTATGAGCTTTAATTTGGTCTTTGAAGGGAGAATATATTAAATCTACATGGATATTATTTATTAATGTGTACGTAATGCTCGCACACCAATAAATAAGCCACTTTTTTTTTAAAAAAAATATGCCTCCTTAATTGCTTGGTGCCAAAAAGAAAATCGAGATTTCTGCATTCTATAATGAGAGATGTGGATATTTTAAAACTCTGTCCATTTTCATGGATGTCTGGCGTTCCTAAATAATAAAGCATTAAACATTCACAGATCTTTTGATTCAAATTTAAAGGAAGTAGAGAAAAAAAAAAGACAATTTTTGTTAGAAATTTTTAATCTATTGAATATTTTAAAAGAATTGTTTACAATGATTTGAACAACAGAAGGGATTAAGTATCAAACTTTTTACATAGACTTAAAACTTATCTATCATAATTTTTATGAAATGTTTTAATTATAACCTAGATAATAATTCATTTTTATTCTAAAATTTTAATAACATGATCAGAATTTATTTAAAATAAAAAAACATTTTTCGAAAATAATGATTTAGTACTTTCTTCACTTTCTTATCTGTTAAAGATGCAAATGAGTCTAAAATGAAATAAGGATGTCTTTGAATTCGAGAAATATTTCGTATGGATGAATATAAAATGGATAAGACAACATTTTCATAGTTAAGTCACTTGATATCTTTTTTGTATACATTTGAATATTTGATAAATTTCGAAAACACAATGAATGTGATATGATTTCAAAATGTCTAACATCTTCCCTCGGAGGGAAAATTTACCTACAGTAAGTAGCATTAATAAAAAAAATTGGGTTATATTATATAGATGACCTCAATTGGTATTTAGTTTCAGGATTAACTTAGAAATAGCGGAGCGTGTTTTTATTTAATTTTAAAAAGTCATTGCATTCTGAATATCCAGTATTTATCCCAATACTGAAATTTAAAAATGTCCTTTAAGACAGAACAATTATGTTTGCTAGAAAAAAAAGGGGATTTTAAGCAGAAAATGATTGAGTTCAAATTTTTAAGGCTGAAATTGAACTATACTACAGTAAATCAGATCGAGAAAGTTTTAATTTTTAGTCTAATTTGTGAATTAAATTACGTAAGAAATGCGTTTGGCAAACAAAAGCATGTAGCAGAAGACGAATTTTAAAAATGCATCGAAGCTTTAACTTAGCATCTTGCAGTCAGAGATTCACAAATTCTACATTATATGCAGGAATTTTCTCCTTAAGTAGATAATAATCTTTTACAGTAAGATAAGTTTTATACAAAAGCATTTCTACGACTAAGAGAGGTGCAACGTACTTGGATACATCACTTGCCTTAAAAAAAATCCAATTTATTTCTAATTACTAAATAGTTAGAAAATTATTTCAGTAAGCCATTCACAATTACTTATAGTGTCTTTTTATGTTTTCATACATTGTTACAAAATTTAAAATTAATGTGTGTGTTTTTAAATGTACAAGATCTTGCTGTCATGCAAACAAAATGTATGAGGGTTCAGTTGCCTGCAATTACAATCTCCACCGATAATCTTTATGCACCCGACTTTTTATTATTTTACCCCTAAAATGATTGCAGCTTTCAGTATTAATTAATTTCATAAAAAATATCACCATAAACTCTAGTTTTAAAGATTCAGTAATAAGTTTCACCTAAAGAATGTGTTGAGCATATCCTGTAAAGTGAGCAGAAGAATTGCTTGTGCTTTTATCTCAGATACCCTCTGGGCCCATTACTTTCCTTTTTTTTCGAAAAGCAGCAAAAGACTTTGCTTGAAAAAGAACATATGTAATACAGTTATTATGAAGGAGACATTTAATTCTCATTTAAACACACAGCTCATTAAAACAGAAATCTTATTGATAAGTCAGTAAATTCTATCTACGAATTTTAGGAGCGAAATATTGGGAATACTGAAGAAAAAAAAGGGCCTCCATAGATATGAAGAAAAATATTTTTTGGACAAAGAAATCAGTCATTATTTTCAAAGATGATGCACAGGTTTCTTCATAACGATTGAAGTTTGAAAGAAATGGAAACCATAGCTATTTTTAAGATAAATATAGGTTTCAATGAAAAACATAATGTGTAAATGTTAAAAGGGAATATTTTCTTAAAGGAAAAAAAATGCTTAAAAATTGGAGAGTATTCTGTGATTATTTACATTATATTCCTTAGAGAGGCAAAATGGGCGCTTTATTTATGTTCAGATATTTTTTCTGACAACAAGAGAAACTTAATTCTGTGCAATTTAGTTTATTCTTAAGAAAATTGCTTTATGCATAGTGTTACTTGAGTGTGTATTCTAATAATTTTAAATTCTTTTTCTGATATCCCTTTTATAAACGTTCATATTATTCCATATGCACAATATTTATTCTCAAATGAGATAGAAAATATTGGAATATTTTATTCATTTACATATCGAACATAACATCCATGTTTCTCAAATCAGAATCGTCTGCATGAATTTTCTTTCCTTATGTTGTCATGGAGTTATAAACGAGATATTGGAATCCCAAGGACTTCAGCACAAAACTAAAATAAAGAATAAATAAATAAATATTTTATAATTAAATAAAGAATGTAAAGAATAAATAATAAATGTTTCAAAAAAAGAAAGCTAATATTTGGTTAAAATAGTAATATATGGATCGAAAGCAACTGTTATTTGATTCTTGGTTGTAAAATTTTTTAAAGGAATATTTTCAACGCTACTAACAATTATGCCTATATGCTTTTCCATATCATTATTACGCTTCAAATAAATAAGTTTTATAGTATTTTAACCATTTCTGATTTAAACTTTTATTTGCCCATTACATGTATTCTTACATTATAATAAATATTTTAATCCTTACACCACAATTTTAATCATATTTAGCTAATATACTGTGATCAAGACACATTTTTTTGTTGAAACAACAGACACAATGACTGATATTTTTCATAATCAAGAAACTTCTTCCTGTTCAAGGGGAAAATAAGTTCTATGTTTTAATACAGACGTCGATAATTTAAATAGGTAGATAGTCGTAAAAATTTCAGTAACAGGCTTCATTCTAAAATATTTAAAGCTTTCGTCTAATAAAATAGTATACCAGAAGAATTCGGATATACCCCCAAAAAATGAAAATTATGATAAGGGATGATATTATCAATAATGGAAGATTTTATCGAAAAATATATGATATAAAAAATCTCATCCTGAAAATATGAAGTTTTAATACAATTTATTAAAATGCTTATTGATTTAAAGCAATACATTTGTTCAAATTTTAAACCATTGTATTGTTGTTATGGTCTGTATACGCATGTATGTTACGGTTAAAGTAATTAATCAGTCTGTCTTAATTGATTATTAGATTTACCTCAATGATAGGTTATTATTATTAATAACAACGTTACTACACTGGTTTTAAGATACATATTACCACAGTGTCACGCACAATTAATAGTATTAAGGTAAAACACTCGAATTCACAATGAAAGTTCCTGGATTAAAATATTGATGATAACAGTATGGAAAAGTAATGTTCATTTTTTTGCTTTGGTGTGAACATCAAAAATAATCTTAACGCATCTAAGATAATATTTAGGAACATTCAATTTTATTATATAAAGGCATTTACATTCGACCTTGAAAATGTTCCATCTAATTGTTATTACTTATTGTTTTTAGAAATTAAAATGTAATTTCAATTCCAAATCCATATCTAAACTACAGCTTGGTGTAGATTCTAGTTCACCTTACTACATACTACAATCGAAAAACTTCTATTCTATTCTCTATATGTTAAACTATTACATATTCTATTCTATTCTCTATATGTTAAACTATTACATATTCTATTCTATTCTCTATATATTAATTGTAAGGAAAACAAAAAGTAGAAACTGCTGCTGAAATATAGGGAGTTTGAAAATTTATTTGATATAGCAACTTAGTCTCCATTTGCGTTTCGTAGGGTGTTTGGTTCAAATCAAAGCTAGTAATGAAAAAGATTAGACCTAATATCGAAATCATAGTGAGAAATTCTCAATAGCGAACGTATATGTTTTCTTTGAAAGTACAGTCAAAAAATCCTTCAAAATTAAAGAAGAGTTGACTGCATCTAGAAACAAGTACGAATTGATTATAAGACTTTGGAGCACAAAGGTCCGAACTATTGAAGCTCTGGAAGTGTCCAAATGTATCGAGGAAGATATTATTTTAAAGACTCATGCTCCAAAAGTAATTGTTGTAGACAGGAAAAAGGTATTCTAATTGAAACTATTCTTTAAACTTAATCACATCTGCAACGTCACCTATAAAATGGCAACTGCTTTTTATCTCCAAACGAAAGTCGTAATAGAACACTTTAACAAGACATTAGAAGACTTATTATCAACGAGAATAACCAGGACAAATCAAGAAGAAAGACTATTAAGAAATATTAACCTTCACTACTTTCGCAAACAAAATTACCGAGCAAGGCACAATTGAATTTATTTCATTTTATCTGATTCATGGCCGTGAATAAAAAATGCTTACCACTCTTCTAGATTAATCATGAATTGATTGACACGAAAATGCAATGTCTCTTGATTTGTCCTTCAAATGTGAATACAGTGCTGAATGGGTGTTGAGAGCTTAACAGTTTAGACAGTTTACAAAATTGATAGGCTTGGAATCCCAAGAAAAATACCAAAGATGTTATGACTTCCAGCACACAGCTGTATTCTGGAAGATCCTACAAATTGCATTAAATTAACAGGTTCAATGTAATCGGTGTATGGTCAAACAGTCCATCAAACTAATAAATAAATAAAGACGTTTTTTCAACACGACGATAGATCACACTGACAGAAAAATATAGCTAGTATAACAGGATTTTCAATTACAGTATCGGGCAGGACACAAACAGCGGCAGTAAGCAGCCATAACACCACGAAGTTGTCAGACAGATCTGCAGATCGAAAGACTATTCACATCTCTGAAACAGCTTCTATCCTCTACTCCGATTTAGAACTGACTCAACTTAACACCTGGATACTCAAGACACGATTCACTTATTTCTCAGTATTTGTCTGCAAGATTCAGCATACTTATCAGCACTCAATTCACTAATCGCTTGATCTTGATCAAACTAACACACTGGCTGACTCCGGTTTGATTTCTCGATTTTATAGGTTCTTAAATGGAGGCGAGAAACTTCCGGAAGGAATGTCACAATATGCGTTCTGATGTTTCTTACATCAAAATTCCTGCAGCTTCTGAAATCTTCCTTTTTGCTACCAATTCGTGCTTCATCCATCAGAGTTGTCAGCAAAAATTTCTTTCGATAGAGCTAGCTGCACTTGCAAACAACAATAGAAATTCGTATCTGGAGTTTTCTATGAAGCAGGAGGCCTCGTTGGAATTCTGTAGCTTTCTGAAGAAAATTGGCCTATCAGAATTAGTTGATTAAAATATACTTTGAACCTTATCAAACCCTAAGTCTTTTTCTGCGATTTGAGAATTGAGAAATAAAGATTTGGTTCCAAGCTCATGATACTCAAGGAAAAAATGTGCGGTGCATGAAATCCTGCAGCAAGCCAATGCATAAATTCATCTTCTGAATAGCTGCGCATCTTGTCTAATTCTACAGGAAATACACCCAACAGTTGCAAGTCTCAAATATTGTTTAGGTAAAATAATCAAATTTGTATGTTTAAAAAAGCAACCGAATGATTTGATTGGCCAATTGAAAAGCCAAATCATGCTTGTGAGTTTTCAAATTCAAAATACTGATAAAAATTACATCTATTTCAAATTTCTCTTAAACGTTTTATATAAAATGACAAATTTGGAAAATGGCTTGATGAAATGCCAAATTAAGTAAAATTTTTATTTGCAAGCGAACTATATTTGATTACAACAAAATTATGCAAAAAAATTAATTAGACATTTTTATTACTGAATTTATTCAAAATTTTTAAGCTTCAATATTTTAAAAAATTGTAAATCAGAATTGAAGATCATAAATAGTTAATAAATGTTGTTTTTTAATAAGAACTTGTACCAGTTTTATGAAACTTGTACCAGCACTTACAATCTTTTTTTCATTCGTACCTCGCTTATTAATGGAAGTCATTATTGCCTTTTTTCGATAATTTTTATATGGAATTTAAATCCTACCAACAAATTATAAGACATTAAAGTAAAGTGACATAAAAGATAACAACATATTTAAAAAGCATCATGTAACGAAATTTGAAAATAATACTTGATTGGAAGAAATGAAAGTCTTTTCATAGTACTAATGTTTTTAAGATTTAAAATCATCTAATGTAAAACTGATTATTCTTAAATCGTTGACATTATTATGATGAGATATCGCAATTTTTCAAAAAAATCATAAAAATATTATCGTAGGAAATAAAATCTAAATGGCATGATTGTTTTTAAATATATTGATAGTATAAGCCAGTACTATTCTAGGGCTTTTTGATTCAGAGGTAACTATCAGCAAAATATTTTCACAAATCAAAGTCGAAAATATTTTTTTTTCATAAATTACAGTAAAATATTACTGAATACCGCACATTATGCAAACTCATTCTAAAACGAATACTGTTTTTAAAATTTTTAAATAAAAATACTGATTTTACCCATACAAATAAGAAACAAATATTGTACAGAATTTTGCACAAGGTGCGTGAAATGCTTTTGTGCCTACATTATAGGTTTCTAAGACTAACTTTATTTGTTACAAGAACAACATTTTATCGGTTCAGAAATAGAGGGAAAAGTTAAACATGTTTTTTTAATGAAGAATAATTTCTCACTATAAGAATATTACTAATTTTATAGCTCTTATTTAATCTTAATCCCTCTTACTGAAGATTATTTAATGACTCTAGTTAGAAAAACTTAGAAGGTGTCTTACAGTATAATAGTAAATTTCGATTATCAATACCTTTAAAGTATTTAGTGAATTTAAAACAAACATAAGAAAACTAAGATTTTCTTCTCACTGAAATAAAATAGCAGGAACTAAACTTGGAAAAATTATGACATTGCAAAATGTTATTCATGTTATTAAGCCAACAAGGTGGAATTGTCTTGTATGTGAATGCAGAATAGATTTAATATATTAGAAATTCTGGTTAAGAAAAGAAAAAAAAATGATCAAGGAGTGGGAATCAGCAAAACTTAATACATTTATAAAATACTCTTACTGCTCTTGAACATAAAATAAGGCTTGATGAAGCGCTTGAGTAGAAATGGAAATTGCTTTTTTTATTTAATTGATATTTTTCCACATTTATCGTGAGGCAAGATCAAAGAAGTATTATTCGTCTGCCCAAATATTGGTTAGTGATTGAAGGATTAAAATCTTGTCAATAAATTTAATATTTCTTTAAAAAATAATTAGTTAATTTCCAGATATCACACAGAAACTTTTTTTAAAATTTACATTGATTCGAAATCGATAATAAAAAATGTCATGAATTTTCCATAAACAGATTGCAATGAGGGCGGATGAAGACTTCTGAAAATCAATATCAAATGTAGAGAAAAAGTATCTCAAAGAATACAAATCATTTATAACTGGATTACAGTGAGTCACTTTTAAAATACAAGGAACATTTGCTTAGGAAAGAAAAAATTTTCATCTTGTTTGTACTACTTAATTTTCTAGATATATATTTCTCCTTTTATTATGATTAAATTGATTTTGATGCAGTTTCTATAAATATTTTTCATATAAATAAGAGTTTTTTTTCTAAGTTGTATACATTAATACGTAAAAAAATATCTGAAATTCGAAACTTTTAGTTCATAATTGTTACAAAATTTATGTGATACAAATAACCAAAATTACTTTTGAATTCGCTAATTATAATCTAATTATAATCCAGATTACATAAAGTTTGTTTTCCAATTCTAGATATAATAATGAATTTTATAGAGATATATATTTTTCAGCTTTATAATAGATAAAAAGGTAATATATTTTAAGATTGCAATCATTGCAGTAACATATTTATTAATCTTAAATTTAATTGAACACCTTAAATTTCCTTCTTCATCAAGATTTTGTAATTCATTAAAATTTTCTTAAATGTACCGCTATCTTATAACTTTTAGATGAAGAAAAAATTTTAAATATAAAGTTTGGATGCAAAGAAAAATTCATGATAGAGCGCTTTTAATTTATCAAAAACTAATAAAAATAATTCCCACTGCAGGTGTGAAAAAATTGGTCTCTTTTTTCAAACAATTCTTAGGTTCCTGCGAATCGCTAGTTTTGTGTGCTTTTTTTTTACTTTAATCTGCCATTATGTTTTCTTATTTTCTCACTCAAAAGTTAGAATTATGTTTCAGAAATTGTTTACTGTATTAAAAATTTTAATAATTCCTAAACAGGAACTAATAACTGTTTCCCGTTATTGGAAGGCATGAGTTTTATTACTTGATTTTTTTCGCCAAAAATTCGTTATACACATTTAAAATCCCTGAAACTTGAGTCTTTCTTTCTCTTACCATTCTTAACAGACTCCATGACATAAAAAATAACCCTTTAAAACCATTCCTTTTATTTGTTTCCTGAAGGGTTTTGCCTTGAAATCGATACCAAAATGAACACAATCAATTTCTTTGCATCTCCTTGCAATACACGACCAAAAAAAGGAGCTCTTTCCTGTGTGCTTGCGAAAATAAAAACCGAATCTAGGATTAAAGCCACGTAAAGACAAAGAAATGTACATTTTTTTTCTGAGTTAAGAAGTGCTGAGTCTCTTCTTTGTTTAAAGAAATTACAATTTACTGACTTACAAGAGCAGTCTTGGTAAATATTTGTTTCTTAGAATCATGTTACATTTTTTATATACATCTAGTTTTAAGAAATATTATTGGTTATAATTCGACAGATTCAGGGCGGTTTTCATTATTTTTAATTTGAAATAAATAAACCTTACAACCTTGCTATTATCGAATGCGATATTCATCTCTTTTTTTTTCATTTTATTCTTCAGATTTTTTTGATATGCCTATTGAACATATTTTTTATCTTCAAAATACTGCATATATTTTCAACTAAGCGTTGCTGTTATTGAAAGGAATATTTCAATTTATATATTTTTATTCCAACATTTATACTACTACAAATTCTACTTTCAGTTTCCTTTGAAAAAAATTTTGGAAAAAAATTTATATTTGGAAACATATTTTATAATTCTCATCTGTTTTGAAATTCACAATTAAAAAAAGCAATTTTTGAAACGTCAGTCTTTCACATTTCAATCGTTTTCATCAAGTATGTTTTAGGATATGTAGGAAAACCAAAAGCTATCTTCGCAGCATGATTTCTATTTTCTTTCACGAAAGGAGTAGTAGAAGTCCCAACTTTGTAAAAGTATTCATTATCAGGAATTAATAAAAATCGTTTGAATCAAACAAATTAAAACAAATCTTAAACATTGTTTTATATTAAATATCATTTGTTTCTTCATAAAATAAATGCAAAGGTGAGAAGGATAAAGGATATATTATTTATACATGTTAAGTGAAATTTCCTCTAGAACAAAATACTCATAAAAGCCAATAATTATTATCGATTTGTTTTGTCTGATATTTTAGAAAATAATTTGAAAAAGATTACAGATCAAAATTTCCTCAAAAGTGCCAGCAACAATTCTGTTTAATATTAAAAGTATGAATGAAAAAAAAACATTTTTATATAAAAGTTATTGTGTATAAAATATAAAAATAAAGAAAGGAATGTAATAATGTAAATATTGAAGAAAGGAATGTAATATGATTTTGAAAAAGTACACTTCTTAAAAATGAAACAAAAACATTAAAATATTTTGGAAAATTAATTGTTGTCATTATGTTTTAATGAAAATTAGCAAATTTGAGTAAATAATAGCAATATGAGATAGAATAACTAGGAATTCTTAAAATAAGTAATACTATCATTTGCTGGGAACTTGACCATGTACATCAATAACTTGATACCAATTTTATTTGAATTTATTTTTACAAGAAAAGTTGTAAAAAAATCATTATCTGCCTATTATATCTCTGTTGTTAAAAATGTTTTTTAAGCTTGAAATATTTATTATTAATTAATGAATTGCTAATAAAAATTATGATTTAATCAATATGTTTCCAAATATTGTTCATTTACTTTTGTGATTAAAAACGCGAAAAGAAATGTACCGAGCTGTCATTTACTCATGTTTCAAATACATTAATATTCATCTTTGAATTTATCATTATTTGTTTTCCGAACAAAATTACCGCATTAAATACTGAAATTAAAACCCCCCAAAAGAAAAGTGTTAATTGAGTTGTCTATTTGTTGTCTTCATGTACTAAAAGAACTGACCTAAATCTGCTTCCTTTTCTATCTAGTTCATTTTAATGACCACATAAAATATATATTATGCATATTTATTCCCATTTAATTCAAGAAGGTACAAAAAATAAATGTAAGGATATTAGAATATTAAATTTCTTTTTGCACCAAAAAATTTAAAATATCAAAAATAAGTTAAAATTATCTTGGTAAATTTTCACCCATTTATCAGATATTTTCTATATTAAAAATAATAGTTATAGAAATTAATTAAAAAATATTTCTCTTATATTTTCTTTTTAAATTTTAACACTTCTCACTTTTTTAGCTGAGGCTTCGGCCACTGTTTCCTCCGTTACTCTGGTTTACAGCTCAGTTTTAATACCAAGAATAGAATTTAAGAGCACGGTGCTGCAATAGAAAAGATATTTGAAAATACAATGACTGTATGCCAGTTACTTTTCTTCATTTCTTTTCTTTTTCTAAATAGAATAGGAAACAGTTTCAGTTCATGCATCTACAATACCTTTTCTGGAATTATAATCACGACTGTTTTAGGTTTTTTTTTTAATATTCTGATTTTAATTTCAGGGGTTTAGAATGTTTGGAATAATAAAATTTTCATTTCTTTAGGCTATGTTCCGCATAAATATAGTATTATTCTTGAACATGAAACATTATATGAATAAAATTCGTAGTTTTAGTTTGGTGCAATTCAGAAAGAATGTATGTTGTGTAATTGATCTAATCAGAATTATAATCTTTTCCAGTCAAATTTTCCAAATGTATATCAGGGGAAAAATAGCCCTTTTATATGTCCCTTGAAACCATAAAACAGCCTAGAGCCACCTAAGAACCTAATCCTTCTTACTTGGATTTCTTTCTGGGCCAAATCTGGTTGAATATTCCAAATGTAACTTGTTTCATTGCCATCACCCCCCTCAAAAGTTTTAAACCACTTTGTTTTTGGTACATATTGTCGGAATGAATAATTTCCTTTGAATGAAAGTTATTCATCAACAGACATATATGTGCGTGGAATAAAACGCTTTGGCTATACTCCATTAATTCCTGTTACTTTTTCCTTTTTGTCTCCAACAAAAACGTGTTTCCTGATCATCAAAACTCAGAACTGTTATGCAAAAGAATTTTTGTTCATCGGGCCTTTCTTTCCGTCCCACAGACTTTCGGTATCTTTATTCTAGAATTTGAATATGCCAACCAGAAAAGTAAACATATAAAAGCCCTGAATTCAGTAACTACTGATTTCTTTCTACTTATCATTAAATATCTGCTTTTCTTCTGTATTTGAATTCACGATATCTCCTATAATAAACAGACTAAAAGTAGCAATTCATCATATGGATCCGGATATAACGACATTCCAATACATTTCACCTATATATTTGTGAACATTAAACAATTCCACAATAAAATGTAACCATAAAACAAATATTATGAATATACCTATATATTTCTACTATATTATAAATAAACACATATCTATGTTTTAATATATACACTGCTCAAAACAATTAGAGGAGCAAGTAAAAAAATCAAGAAAACCGTGCGAGACAGCCACGTATTGGCATACAATGGGTAGTACACACGTATCCATGCACAATACAGAGAAAAAATAAAGCAATGTGAAATTAAGCTTTAATTCTTTGAAAATATGAAAAAAACATGAAAAGATGATTTAGGGCGACTATTTGGTTGCATGTAAACGATAAGAAAAGGCTCTGAATAGACATGATGCATGAGTTTTAATAGGGCGTGTGGTCTCCTCGAACAGCTAAGACTGCTGCACACCTGTTTGCCATGGATGCGATGAGGTTATCGATCAGACTTTGGGGAATACTGTTCCATTCCTCAAGAAGTGCAATCTCCAAGTCTGGGACAGTCACAGCCGGACTTGGCCGCGAAACAATGCGTCGTCCGAGCATGTCTAAAACATTCTCGGTTGGATTCAGGTCAGGAGAGTACGCTGGCCATTCCATACGCTGTATTGTTTCAACTTCAAGCATGTTCTCCACCAGACGAGCTCTATGCGGTTGGGCATTATCATCCTGGAAAATAAAGGAATCGCAAATGGCTCCAGCGTAAGGGATGACATGAGATCACAGTATCTCGTCTGCATTCCTGCGGCCCGTCAAAGTGTCATTCCTAATAATATGCAGGTCCGTACGTTCACCTTTGCTGATTCCACCCCATACCATCCAACCAGCTTGTCTGTATTGTGACCTTTCACGAACGAAAGCGGGGTTATTTCGAGTGCCCCTCTCCCGCCATACCAGAACACGTCGAGTGTCTCACTCCAGACTGAATCGGGACTCGTCTGTAAACAGCACTCGGCTCCAATCATGTTGCTGCGAATCTCGATGTTTAGCAGCCCATCTTCTTCGGGCCGCACGGTGGCGTGTTGCCTAGAACAATTGTCTTTGCAGCTGAGTAGCATTCTCTGCTCTGTTTCGACAGGCTGTTAACCGTATATACCGGTCATCAGTTGCTGTAATGGCGCATAGCCGACCTAGCCCTGGTCGACGTCTAACATTTCCTGTTTTTTGGAATCGATTACACAGCCTTGCAACAACACTTCTGGCGACTCCAACAGCGTCCGCGACACTCCGTTGTTTTTGGCCTGATTCCAGTAGGCCTATGACACGCCATGCCATGGATTCCGGTAAATCACGTTGTTCAGACATTTTCATAAGCTTGTTTCAAAAACAGAAAGACTGCGCAATCAAATTTCACAGTTACGGCAATAAAACAGACGTTTCTGCAACATCCCGATTTCTAGCCTTATCCTTTTTTTTCTGGTTTTTGACGTCATGAACTTTTATTAGCCTATAAAGGTTTATTCCGTTTCCTGGCAGGCTGTAAGCTATGGAGGATTCATTTTATGTTACTTATTGGAGACATCTTTGTGTAATTCAGTTAAAACCATGTGCTTCCCTAATTGTTTTGAGCAGTGTACTAATAATAAATCTATTTTCGATTAATAAATATATGGGCAAATGACAAAAGGAGAAATTTGGGCTTTTTTTCAAAATCTATACTTTTTAAATATAAGAATCCAAACAGATTCAACTGACTGTTTTTAAAGAAATAGGCTTAAGTTTAAAAAAATTACACTTCACAAAATGTTAAACTAAACACATTGATGAATACTCAACGTTATAATCATGTTATTTTTAATTTTTCTACAAAATAAAATAGCTTTTAAACCCGAGCACAGCTCCAAGTTAAAAGAAGAATATTATGAGTTATAACTGAAAAAATCGAAGATTATGCAATCATAAATGTGTAGTGTGACATTTATTCAAATATGTCTCACCTACTTTTAAATAAAACATACTTACTTTATAAACAATATATTTTCATTAGCTTTAACTTTCATAGCAAGAAGTGTTCGGATACTTTTTCATTAGATTGTACAGTTATTATAAGGTTGTAATTTATCAGCTTGACCGTGTGGGTTCGGGCTAGAATAGTCCCATAGCAGGCTATGGATGTCGTAAGAGGCTACTAAAAGGGAAACCTAGTGTTTGGGAGTATAGCCGGGTGGGCAAAGTCGGACCTCCGTTTGGCCACCTTTGGTACTTTTGGGTGCCCAGGTCTTTGCGCCTCTGGCCAGGGGCAAAAAGAAGACGCACTTTTCTGTTCCCTTTATCCTGACTCGATCAATGATTTAAATACTGTCACGTCTATCGCGGAGAAAAAGGGGCTCGTTCGGAGAATTAATAGAGGCATCCGTTCGAAAAATATGCCACAGTTTACATCAAAGCCTCCGGGCATCTTTGGGAGCCGCTTGAAAATCCTACAATGTAATGTAAATAGAATCTGTACACCTGCTTCGAGAATTAAGCTTGACCAACTAATGGACCTGGCTGATCAGCATCATGTCCAAATAATCGCAATCCAAGAAATCTTCTTACAACCTTCAACTCAAGAAACATAATATCTTCCGTAAAGATAGGCTTTCTAGAGGTGGTGGTGGTTAAAGGTTTCTAATTAGAAATGTAAATTATGAAGTATTCAACTGAATAGCCTTGAAACAACTGAACTTGAGGTTCAGGCTATAAAAGTTAATTGGAACAATAAAAGTATTGACATCTATAATGCCTATCAGTCACCTAACAAAAGCAGTCTACCATCTGACACCAATTTTTATTAACTCTTCTGTACACTTGGGGGATTCAATGCTCCCACTTTGAGGTAGCCCTGCGGTCCATTCTAAAGACAACGAACTCTCAGACCTTGTGAATGGCAACGCTTTTTGCACCTTGAATAATAGTATTTTTACTTACTACTCTTACATTTATAAATGTCATGATTCTTTGGATCTTGCATTCACGAGCCCTGATATTTTTTTCAAGATGTATTTGGATTGTAATGGACACAGTTGGCAGTGATCACTTACCTGTGATAATAGAGATTAAGTATTTTCACAAAACTCCTAATAGTAATAGGCCCTATTGGAATTTCAAAAAAGCAAACTGGGAGACAGACATACAAAAACTTCTTGGACACCTATATGTCTAAAGGCATGTCTTTTAAGGATATGAATAGTAAATAACGGCATTTCAGGGATTCTGTAATTAAGGTTGCAGGACAATCCATTCTCAGAGGGAACAGAAGAAAATTCAAGCCCAATTATTTACACAATAACCATATTCTTTTGCTTCTTATTCAACAAAGAAAGACCCTTCACGGGGACCTTATGACTTTTCCTATCACGGGTAAGAGGACTAATCTGAAAAAGGTCAATGCAAAAATTAAACGTTTATATTCCGTCTCTAGAGGAGAAATTTGGGATAGCTTGTGTAAAGGCCTTGACGCTAGTATCTTACTTCAAGACTTTGGAAATTGGTAAAAGATATTGACATGATGCAGCCCCAGGCTGAGGGATTCAATACTTTTAACCATCCTGATGGTTCCTTGTGCAGCGATAAAAGGGCTGCGAATTTATTGGGTAAGCATTACCAGAGGGGGAGTGGTCTTCCTTTTAACTTTCAAGACAAACTAGTAGCAAAATCAGCTAGAGTTTTTATTCATAAAAGTTGCTGTTTCTGCTAGCGATAATGCTGGTTTTAATAGAGCTTTCAACTTTGGAGAACTTCAGAATGCTTTCTCTGAAATGGATTTTAATAAACATCCAGGAATTGGTGGTATTCATGGCAAAATGTTGATTAATTTGAGTCAGCATGGTAGAAAGTTTCTTCTGTATATTTGTAATACTTCTTGGAATACGGGAATATTGGAAAAACGCCCTTGCAAACCCAATTATAAAACAGGATAAACAGTCTAATGGTCCGAACAGTTATAGGCCAATCGCCTTAACTAGTATTTAGTGTAAACTTATGGAGAGAAGGATTTTGCATTAAATTACTAATCACCTTGACCGAAATAACTTGCTTCTTCCTGAACATAATTGCTTTAAGAAAGGATATGGCACAGCCAACTAACCACACGGTGGCTGCCTTTCTTGACCTGATCTAGGCTTTTGACAGGGTGTGGAAAAACAAGCTCCTCGTCAAACTATATAACAAATTTAATGTCAGGGAAAAATTATGCCGTGGATTGCAGACTTTATAAAGCACAGTTATATAAAGGTGAGGTTTAGAAATATTGTATTTAGAAGTTATAGACTGAGTCAGGGTATACCTCAGGGGTCTTTGCTCGCCCTTAAATTGTTTTCTCTTTTTATTGCTGGAATTGAGGCTGAAACTGTAGTCAAACATTCAACAATGGAATTTGATGATACTATTATCTGGAGCAGCAACACTAGTATATCTACAGCACAGGATAATATTAATTATTCCCATTTTGAACTGGAGAAACTCGCTGCTGAGCATAAGATAATTTTTAATCCTTCTAAGTCCGTCTCCAGTATATTTACCACTAACAGACAATATTAAATTCTGGAGCCCGACATTTTTCTGCTGGGCAGGAGACTGAACTGTGAGAGACTTCCCAAATATTTGGGGTTTGTACTGGACCAGGAGATCCTTGGAGATGCACACATAGACAACTTGGTTTTATAGGGAAAAGAAAACTTAGAGTCTTGACATCTATTTCTGGCAGAGATTGGAGTACGGATGCTCGTACACTGAGAAACACTGGAATAAGTGAATAACTTTGGAATAAGTCGAAGCAAACCACGTGGAAGATAGTCTACGTGCTGTGTTTTTCTTTTAGGTTTTGGCTTTCATAGGTAAGTTTATGTGTTTCTAAAATTTATTTTGTGTTCTTTATGGTTTTTCTTAATGTAATATGTAATTGTGACATATTAATGTTTCAGATAATTTGAAATAGAAGGAATAAAAGGTGTGTGATGAATTCGTTCCTCTGGGCTGTTACGGCAATGCAGCAACTTAAATCAATAAATCGCTCCTGAAACCTGATTTCTAATAATTTATAAAAATATACTTCATGATTGTTGCGCAATCAATCAAGCAAAAACGGTGTAAAGGAACTGCAGTGAACTGAGTATTGTAATAATATAAGCAGGTCGGTGGTATTGGTGTATTCTGATTCTTTTTAACTAACTGTTCGTGCGTTGTGTTGTGTCTTTAGTGTTCCTGTTTTGTGTTTGTGTCAAATAAAGTGTTTCACAAAATATGTCTGATTGAACTTATTCAAAGTGCTAGAGCAGCGGGTAGCTGCTACGAATTCTTTACCTAACATAGTGCAGTACACGGCAGGATTGGCACTTTGAAACGAAACTCTGGAAACGAGCCATTTTTGAAGCGAAATATGCAGGCCCTGAAGACACAACGAAAGGTTTTAAGAACCGCTTTTACGCTTTGTGTAAGGAACATTGAAGCTAAACTTGAAAACGAGACTGCTGAGTTAGGAGAATTTTCCTTATTGCAAGTGCAATTAAAGGATAAATTTCAAGATTAGAAGAATATCAGCAGTTAATAGCTAAGAATTTACTACAGGGTGAAGAGGATGAATCTTTATTTGAAACTGACTTTGTAGAAGCTGAGAAATATCGTGATCACTTTTTAGAAATAATGTCACAGTTGAAGTTGAAAGTGAATGAGAAAGCAATCCCAGTCAACCAGCCAATGAGAAGAAACTTCAAATTACCGCAACTCGAACTAAAGAAGTTCAATGGAGATGCTCGGGATTATTTGGCCTTTTGGAGCCAGTTTCAAAAAATCCATGAAGATCCAGGTATTCCGAATGAAGATAAGATGCAATATCTTATCCAAATTGTTGAAGAAGGTTCGAAGGCAGAGCGACGGGTGCAGAGTTTTCCTTCCAGCAACAGCATCGAATTATCCCAAAGCTATACAGCAATTTCAGTAAAGATTTGGGAGAGATGATTTATTAGTGGAAATCTATGTACGAGACCTCTTATCCATGGTAATGAAGAACGCTACAACTGGACGGATGAAGATAAGTTTGCCTATCCTGTATGATGAGCTGGAAGGAAAGTTAAGAGCACTGGAAAGCCTGGGAAAGACACAGGAAAAATACGGCGATTTCTTAACACCACTGGTGGAGAGCTGTTTGCCGGAGGAAGTGCTGATTGCATGGGAGAGAAGTAGGAGTAACGAAAGTGAAATCAAATGCCCCAGATCTTTAAACGACTTAATGGCTTTCCTTCAGAAGGAAGTAAGAAGCGAAGAAATGATGCTTCTAGCACGAAGTGAATTTGAAAATAAACAGTGTCGAAGGAAAGACATTTCCACTGTGCCGGAACAAGAAACTGGTACATCCACTGCGGCTGCTTTGGTGAGTTTAAGCTGTCCGGGTAAAAGAAAATTGAACTGTATTTTTTGTAATTGAAGGTACCCTAGTTTTAAATGTTTTGATGCAAGAAAAATGACTCGTCAAGAAAGACTTTCTATTTTGTCAAGGAAAGGTGCATGTTTTAATTGTTTAAATAAGTGTGGTCATATTTCGAAATTTTGTGATAAAAAATCTTGTATAAAATGTGCATTATGTTTTGAACCCCATTATGAAATTATGTGTAAAACGTCTAATTCTAAAAATATTCAGAATAATATGGATACTGTTAATCATATTTCTAGTACAGAGGTGACTTTCGAACGCTGGCAGAGGTAGGACGGTTTATTTACAAACCCCTGAGGTCATTATACGAGGTCAGGGTCGTCAAAAACGTATTCGTCTCGTTTTTGATTCAGGTTCAATGAGTAGTTATATTAGTGATAGGATAATTAAGGAATTGGATTTAAAACCACACCGGGTTGAAACTATTATTAATACTTTATTTGAGGGGAGTGAAATCAAGCCGAGGGAAAAAGGTCTATTTTCTATAGAAATAAAGGCTTTAGATGAAAGTTTCTCGGTCTGCTTGGAAGCACTTTTGGAAGAAAAGATATGTGGGTTCGTACCTAAGATAAATGATCGAATCATTTTAAAAGAATTGAAAGATCACAAAATTGAACTTACAGATTCTATTTCTGAGGAATATGAAATTGATCTTTTAATTGGCGCGGATCTTTTGGGAAGTCTTTTGACTGGAAAAATTGTAGAATTAGATTGGGGTTTTTCTGCAGTTCACACCAAACCAGGTTGGACAATCATGGGTAAGCAGAAGGGGACAATCTCGATGGGAAACGTCATGACAACCCGTTCAATGCATTGTAGAAGTGTCAATTTGACGGAAATGTGGGATTTGGAATGCTTCGGAATAATGGATCCAACTCAATCGCTTTGCAGGAAGAAAGCGCATGGTGAACATTTAAATGATTTTCATGAGAAATTAACTATTCTACCATGCGGAAGATATGAGGTTCAATTACCTTGGAAATCTGATTCTAGTAATCTCCCAGACAATAAAGAGTTTGGTGCGTCATGAGAAAATGGTTAAGCGCATGAAAGCTCGAGGATTCCTTTGCGAGTACCAAAGGGTTTTTGACGATTGGGAGAAACTGAAAATAATAGAACGTGTCCCAGAAAACGAATTAAAAAATGAAAAATGTCATTATTTACCACATCGTCCCGTGATAAAAATGCAAAGCGAAACCACCAAGATACGCCCTGTTTTTGACGCTTCTGCGTGTGAGAAAGGAAAACCTTCCCTAAATCATTGCTTGTTTAAAAGAATTAATCTTATAGAACTTATCCCTGATGTTATGGATAGATTTAGAACGTACCCTATTGGTTTAAGTGGAGACATCGAGAAATCTTTTTTGATGTTGTCTGTTTCTAATCAAGATTGAGAATTTTTACGATTTTTTACCCATGTGATGAAGAATTAATATATAGGCACTGTAGAGTCATTTTTTGGGTACCTTGTAGTCCTTTTCTTTTGAATGCTTCAATTTTATATCTTTTGGATTATTCCCCTCCTGAATTTCATGATAAAATGGAAAAGTTAAAGGGTTCCTTTTATGTTGATAATTGTCTCACAGGAGTAAATGATCCTTGTGAACAGGCATCTCTTATAGAGAGGACACAGACTTTCTGGCGATGCTTCGGTTTTGGGACTTTTATGGAATTTGGATAGTGATAAATTAAGATGCAGCATTGATTGTGAAGTTCTATCTTGTGAAACTGTAATTTCTAAGAAATTAATATTATCTTTAGTACAAAAGATTTTTGATCCAATAGGAATATTGTGTGCTGTTACTTTGTCACCCAAAATACTCTTACAGGACACTTGGAAATTAAAATTAGCATGGGATGTTGAATTGCCAACTGATATATCTAAGAAATTTTTTAAATGGGCGAATGAATTGCATTTATTGAAAGAAATGTGTCTGCACCGATGCATGCCTTTTAATGAGGGTTCTGAATTGCATGTTTTTGTTGATGCAAGCCGGGGTGCTTATTCTGCTTGTGTTTTTGTCAGAACTGTGCTAGGAGCAGAAACTAGTGTCTCTCCTGTTCGTGCAAAGACTAGAGTAGCACCCCTAAAACCTTTGACCATGCCGCGGTTAGAGTTGATGGCATGCTGCATAGGTTCAAGACTTGCCAATTCAATTCGTGTTGCACTTAATTTGCCGAATATAAAGGTGACATTTTGGTCGGATTCAGAGGTTGCACTATGGTGGATCAAAGAACATGGGGACTGGTCGGTTTTTGTAACTAACCGTGTTCAGGAGATCAGGCAGTTAACGCAGTCACATTTATGGCGGCATGTTCCTGGTGTTCTAAACCCAGCTGGTGTTTTGTCTAGGGGGTGTTCTGCTCGCTATTAGTTGAATTCTAGGTGGTGGGAAGGTCCCACATGGTTAAAAGATGCACCTGAGAACTGGCCAAAAAGTGAAATTTGTTGTGAACCCCTGGATGCTCATACCGAAAGTAAAAAATCTAAATTGGTTATTTTGAATGTAGATAATGATTGCTTCACTTGGAATTGTTTAAAGATGTCTGATTATAATAAAATTATTAATGTGTTTGCATATATTTTGCGCTTTCTAAACAACTGTCAGAAGAACTATACTCCTATTAATGATTCGATTATTTCGAAGAAATAGATAAATCTCTTTCGAAGAAATAGATAAATCTGAAAAATGGTTAATAAAGTTAATACAATGTCAGTTTTTTAAAACTTTCAGTGACTTAAAATTTATGTCTGTATTTAAAGATAATAATAGTATTCTCAGAGTTAAAGCAAAAATCACTAACCGAAAAGATGATGAGTCCTTTTTGACTTCTATTTTGTTACCTGGTAAATGTCTTTTTACTAGATTGTTACTAAAATATGTTCACATTAAAAACTATCATGCAGGTGTACAATTGATACAAACTATTTTGAGTGAGAAATTTTGGATTATAAGAGCTCTCAAGACTATACGAAGCGTTTTGTACGAATGTGTCAAATGTAAACGTTTTAGCTCCAAACCTATGACAAACGAGCCGACGCCTCTACCACCAGATCGCGTATGTGACTGTGCTGTTTTTGAAATTGTAGGTATAGATTTGGCCGGACCTTTTTTTTTTTTTTGAAAAACGGAGAGAAAGTGTGGATTGCTCTTTTTACTTGTGCCGTTTACCGGGCAATTCATCTCGAACTAGTAAGATCACTTTCTTCCTACTCTTATCACTTTCTTCCGAATCTTTTAATCAAAAAATGCGACGTTTCATTGCTAGGCGTGGTCGGCCTAAAACTATTTATTCCGACAATGGGACAAATTTTAAGGGATCTTATAATGAGCTTTCTAAGTTAGATTGGAATGAAATTCAGAAAGAAGCTAATTTGGAAAGAACTACTTGGAAATTCAATCCCCCAACTGCCAGTTGGTGGGGTGGTTGGTAGGAGAGGCTTGTTCGTGTTATTAAGGAGTTATTGCGACGTACTTTAGGAAATTCTATATTGTCTTTTGAAGAGCTTGAAACTGTTATTTGTGGATGTGAATCTATTATTAATTCTAGACCTTTGACTTATATTTCAGAAGAGTCACGGGAATTGGTACCTCTCCCTCCTTCCATGTTCCTAATCAAAAACCTTTGTTCGGATGTTACGGATTTTGAGGCGATTGATCAAAGTCATTTTCAAAGAAGAATTAGATTTCGTTCAAAACTTTTGAATGATTTGAAGCAACGCTTTAGGCGTGAATATCTTAGCCAATTAGTTCAACGAAAAAAAGACAAAAATTGTGTCCGAGAACCTCGACTAGGCGAAAAATTTCTGGTTGGCGACGATACAAAGAAACGTTTATTGTGGTCTTTAGCAAAAATCCCTGAGCTGATTCCAGGAAAAGATGGTAAGGTAAGAACGATTAGGGTACAGACTCAAAAGGGCTGCATAGTACGTCCGATCCAACGCCTATTTCCTCTGGAAATTCAGTCGAATGATTCTCAAATAAATATGGAACATGGTGAGGGGTCTGATTCTTGTGTCGAAAATCCAAATTTGGGAACTGATACTTTATCCGCTGATGCAATTGTAAAGAAATACACCCGATCTGGAAGATGTATTAAAAAACCTGAAATGTTAGGTCTTTAAAATTGGATGAATTATAGGTTTGAGCGTCTCATTGACCCTCAAAAGGGGGGGGGGAGAATGTTTCGCAATCAATCAAGCAAAAACGGTGTAAAGGAACTGTAGTGAACTGAGTATTGTAATAATATAAGCAGGTCGGTGGTATTGGTGTATTCTGATTCTTTTTAACTAACTGTTCGTGTGTTGTGTTGTGTCTTTAGTGTTCCTGTTTTGCGTTTGTGCCAAATAAAGTGTTTCACAAAATATGTCTGATTGAACTTATTCAAAGTGCTAGAGCAGCGGGTAGCTGCTATGAATTCTTTACCTAACAATGATGATGTCGTATTCATCTAATTGAGAGTAAAGAGTAGTTAAATGGCTAGTTATAACATTTATAATTGGCATTGTTAGATATAGTATTTGTACCCTATTGTCATTTCAGAAAATGAATCCTTTTAATTTTTATGGGAAAAGGAGTAGGGATGTTGTGCAAAATGTAATTGTACCACCAGATGATAGTGATGATCCTCATGCTGGCGAAAGCTCGAGCGATGAAGATGTTGAATCAGAGTCACCTGATGACTCCGAAAGTGCTTCAGACAGTTTTTCTGAAGATGAAACAATGCCAGAACTTCACCCTGTCGAGTCTGTGAGCAGAAAGGGAATAAAAAGATTGCCAGTCTTGAAGGCCACTTGTGGTGTTGACATTCCAAAAAAATGCCCCCTATGGCTTGGACAAATAGATCTGCAGAATCAGTTAAAATAAGTGTTTAGAAAAAGTGTTTGATTATGATGTGTAACTCTCTCCAAATTTATTTCTCTAAGCAATCAAATGTCATCAGACATATTATTATGGATACATTGCTGTTTACTTTTTGGAAAAATATCTGTTTTCCTCCTTGTATATTACTTTTTATGTTGCCAGCTGATATTTGAGTGTAATAAAGTTATAGATGATTTACACATTGTGCATTGAAATAAATTATGAGGGGTAAAATTTTACCAAAGGTATTCAAATGCTTTGTAACAATAACTATTGTAAAAAGGCAGCTAATAAGGAATTATTTCTTTTTAATCTATAAATTGTGTGACGGTTTGCCTACCTTCTGCTGAAGCCAAGCTATTACGGAAATGCCTAATGTACCAAATTCGGAACATACCTTAATTTTTATCAATTTTGACAAAAAAAATTAAAAAATGGGTAGGTGTGCTTCCTACGGTTCCCCTTGGTTGAGATTTGGAAGGAAAAAACGTTTTCCACAGCTAAAAAAGTTGCTGTCTAGAAAGGGTTAAAAATTATTCTGTAAACAAACAGAATCGACATTTATCCCATTTCTTTGAAAATTAGCTGACTATTTGCACACTTTTCCATAACGCAATCAAGTTTTATTCATTTAGGTTCATATTTAAAAATGTTTTAAAAAACACTGAACCAAATACAATATATTATTTTCAAGTATAAGATTAAAGATTTTATTTATCAAATATCAAAACTATATACAAAAAAGAACACAATCCTAGAAGTAATATAATTGCAAGTAACTATAATTAAATGCAATTGTTAGCCTCTAATTGAAAAATAGTTAAATAATACTATATTGTGCTATAAAAAATGACTTTTTGTCAAACAAATTTAGCAAGTTATCATTTCTTACTGAAAGAAAAATGTAAAATTAAAAAATAATCATAATCTTCATGAGAGAAACCTAGGAAACTTTAATTATTACTTAATTAGAAGGAAAATTATTTATTTTCCTACAAATGGAAAATGCGAAACGATTCATTCTATTTTAACCAGTAGTGCCAAAGACTAGTTAAAATGTAATAACTGTATTAAAGGGTTTTGATACCAGTTACTCATCCAAAAACCGTCACAAAACATGAATCCTCTTCACATTAAACCTAATTTTTTTTAAAAAAAATCTGTCATTTCAAAACAGCGTTTTCAGCTCAATCGTCTTTAACTCTTTGAAAGTTTTCCTTATTTATTTTAATTGAATAGTAACGAAGATTTCATTGAGATTAATCTAATCGAATGAAAATAATTTAAATTTCACTTTCAAATACGAAAATATATTTTATCGGTGGGGGTTATAATTAATAAGTTGCCTTATAAACTCATTTGAATTTTTTTAACTAATTAGTTTTTGCACGTAAGCAAATTTTTTTAGCCAGACAACTTGTGTGATGAATATTGCCCAATACAAATAAAGCCTAATCTTGCTAAAGTAAGATTGTAAATCACCAAGAAAATCTTTTATGTGGATGAGAAATCAGTTCAAGAGAAAGAGTGCTTTACTGATTACAGAAAGGTGTAATGAGCATCGATTTAAAAAGACTAAAGCTCATAAATTAACTTTAAAAAATTAGATATGAAAACAATTAGAACTTTACTAACTCTCAATGTTTCTTTTTTGTTCCAAATTTTGATACCCATATATATTTTTATCATGGTAATTGTTTCAACTTTTTTATTATTATAGTTACTATTATTATAAATATAATGCATTTGTGAAGCGTATTTTTATCTATTTCTAGACAGTAATATATTTGAAACTATTTATAGTGGGAAGTATTGCATATTTTTTACGTTACATAAATTCAAATATTTTTTTAGAATGTCATTTTTAGCATAATTAAATAGAAATAAATTCCATGCAGCTATTTAATATTTATTCACGCATTAAGCTAATTTTGAAAAGATTTTATTCAGAATAATTTTTTCTGAGCGTTCGTTTAGTATTAGAACTTTGAAGTTTATTTCAGCCCAACATTCATCGGATTTGCTGTTAAGAAACAACTAGAGTTTATAATTTTTGAAAAAAAGTAGCTTTTATATAAACTGAATTTTAAATAAAATGTTATATTTTCCTGAAAAAATTCTTCTTACGAAATTCATTGATCAATTTGAAACAATGAAATTTCTTTTAGTTGAAGTATTTGGCCATATTACTTGATATAAATTGCTTGTTCCATGAAAGAGGGTGAAAGCCTGAAATAATCTATGTAAATGCTGCTAAATTTATCATTTAAAATCTTTTAGAGTGGATAGCAAACCTTTCATCATCTTTTAGAATAAAATTATTCTAATGAATACTTTCAAGGAAAAATAAGTTAAAAATGTCAAGATCCACTTTTATTTGAGAGCGACATATAGGGTCTTTTCAACATGAAATAAATTACACTATTATTTAAATGAAAATATTGTAGATTTTATTGACTTGGGTGTGATTGTTTTTTCTATGTTCAATACATATAATTTAGTTCAAATACGGTAAAAGGAAGGGAGATTCTTTGACGTCCTTTAACTCAACAACCACTTATTCTGAGCAATCTTAAAAACATGAAAATTTTCTGAAATGGCATTTTTAAAGTGTCTATCTCTTATCCCTTTCAAAAATATATACCAAAATGAATGTGGAAGCTTAAATTTTCTTATTATATGCCGTGCTCATGAAATAAGCTCTTTTTCTGTCTTACGACGTTATTGAAAAAGCCATGTTTGATGTTGATTCCCGTAGAAATTGGAATTCGAAATAGACCCTTAAAAAGACCAGAAGAATATGTTTTTTTAATACAGATACTTGATATAAAGCGAAGGGTTGATTAAGTAGTTTACAAATAACACCTTTTCTCCTTAGAGAGGTTTGTTATGACTATAAGATATTTTTAAAATTGTTCGCTTTTTTGTATATGCCTTCCATAATACATATTGTCTTGATTATTTTGTAATAATTCTGTTTAAAGAAATTTTTATGTCGGCATTTTTTACATTTCCGTTAGTATATGCCGCAATTATTATTAATCTATGATTAGG
Organism: Argiope argentata; assembly: GCA_026289955.1. Taxonomy (NCBI): domain Eukaryota; kingdom Metazoa; phylum Arthropoda; class Arachnida; order Araneae; family Araneidae; genus Argiope; species Argiope argentata. The sequence goes on from JAOUZG010033074.1 coordinate 1,839,204, forward strand.
GCACCACTTTTTCCTATATAATATTGTCATAATGATGATATAAATTTCAAGTAAGTATGAAAACTGAGTACTGTAAGTAAATAGTAGCTCCCTCACCTACAAAATTCAGAGAAGGGATAACTGGGTAGAAACTTAATACAATATTTTTTTCTTTAAACGAAATCAACTTGTGAAAGTGAAATAAAGCTGATCAATATTAGAATAATAATAATAATAAAATACCTTGATGTAAAGCTTGATACGAATAAAAAGTTACATATGCTTAACTTAGATCTGAATCTTAAATCTTAAGTGTAAGGAATGCATTTAGATAAGTTGATTTGATTACATATAAACGATTCGGACAAAATTGTTTCGAAATATGTTGCTAAATCCAAACCATCAAACTGAAATGCATTAAATGTGAGTAAATCTGTTAAAATATGCTATTAATTAAAATACAATTTGACAACGTTTCTGAATTCATAAACATTTATATGATTAAAATTATGGAGTTCCCGAAATGTTTTAAAATTCGTTCTGCGTATGGCTCTTGTTAAATGTGAAATATCAACTTAATGTACTTTTAATTTACCTTCCTTTAAAATGTAGTTATTAACACAATTGTAAGAAATATGATTAACATCACATACTGTTCTCTAAAGGAAGACAAAATGAATATACAATTGTTATGATAGTTCACTTAATTATTTCATTCATATCTCCCCAGGTTTTTTTATCTTCATTTGTTATTTGTCTGTTGAGAGCAATATCATTATGAGAAAAAAAGAAAAAAATTAGTTTTATGCAAGATTATATGAATTAAATAAAAAAAATTCAAATTTAGAATTATCCGATTCAAATTAGAATTAGCCTTATATTCCGATTGTTTTTTTTCGCAATTACCTTTACATTTTCTGTTTGTAATAATAATTTTGAAATATTTCCTCTGTAACATCCAACATCTATCACACGAAAGTATGCTCACAATTGAATCATTCATTAAACGAAGTCAATACAATAAATTTATATAATTCCCTTCATTTTAGTAAAATTTTGTAGATGTTCATGGGTCAGAAATATTTGATAACATTTATCCTAAATACAATTTGTTAACTTTTTACAGAAATTACTTTATATGAGTAACAGTAAAATAACAGTAATATATTGCTTAAAACTAAAAAAATTTCACAATTTCCGAGCAGTCTCTAATAACAAAATGATAAAAATATTAAGAGAGCATTCACCTTTGGACATGCATACCTTATATTCGTCTTCTTTTTAAGTAAGAGATAAAATGAACAAATTCTCTTCCGGAGAATTTAATGCGGTAACAATAAGATGCATGACTTTCCTGGGCAGTAAAATATCTGAACACATTCATGTCTAGACAATTGCAAAATATTCCTTCTAGTTCTCTTCATTTCAATTTTTCCACAAAGCACTCCCTTTTGCAAATTGCTTCATACATCCTCTTTTGGATTAAAGTCTGGTAACACTTTGGCTACTCCTGATGCTTGATATTTGTCTCCAAACGCCGGTTTCCAACAGGAAGAGTTATTTGTTATCGACAGCTTCCATCCATTAATAGTCATTCCAGATTCATTATAGATCGGTACATATAAACGAATTCTTTATTTACTTTCAATCAGCCGGAGACCTCTGTCTTGAGAAGAATTAGAAAAAAGATTTTTTTCTTCTATATGTTTAATACATTGAAAGATACTGCAAACATTTGACTTCAAATAGAATCCTTAATAGTTAGAGGAAAGGCATTAGACGCCATTTTAAGTTCCATGGTACTTTTTCGACAAATTTCTTTTCAACTTACATATCTTATGGTTAAAGTAATTATAAGAAAAGGATTAAATACGCAATTAGATTGATGTTTCTAATTGCATACAGTTTATAATAACAATCTTTGTCTATGGAAAATATATGTTTGTGAATAAATGACTTCATAGCTTCCATATGCTATTACGGTTGGATAATTATCTTTGGTTTATATTACTACAAATTTATTTCTCATTTGAAATTTTTTGTAAAATCAAATATTAGATTTTAATAAAAGCAATTTTCTACTTGCCTTTGAACCTCATCCATTTACAGAAGATCAATTGTTCAACAAGCTATTCAATCTGACAAACAATGATATTGAGACATTATTCGAAGTTCTTATGGTAATGGATTTCGAACAAATTTTTTTTGAAACTATTTAAGTGTCATTAATATTGTTTTGATGCAAAATCTATTTATTATAACTTTAAATGCACGTTATACAAATTCAGTAGATTATAAGTAGATTTTTCACATTGAATACGAAAAGTTTTAGATAGAAGGATGATTTTAGCTTTTTTAGAAATGTAGTAATGAATGAAAAGTTTAAATGACGATTAGCGAAAATCTAATTAAGTTTCAAAGTTGAGTTCCTACTAAAGAGTTTTGAAAAAAATATTGTCTTTTCAATTTTTTTTTCTCAATAAGTTATGAAAGATGACAAACTAATGCTATACCACACATGCTATGTTGAAATGCTCTTGTAACAGAAGGTTTTGTGTGAAATTATCTCAGAGATTATCATCTATGTCAAGTATATGAATACAAATTCTGGTAAAAGCCAAATAGAAAGGGTTTAAGTTATGTCAGCCGAATAAAACGCTTGCCGTTTCTATAGAAATTAAGGGATCTTTTGGAAACGCAGAAATAAAAATAAAATAAGGAAAAAGGAAAAGATAATATATCTTCTCAAACACTGTACCTACTCTCACTTACATCTTCTTACTTCCCAATTGATAGTTATGCATAATGAGAAATTTTAAAAAATTAAAACATTTAATTTTTATTTGACATACTTATGTTTGACTTGCTTGATAAATGTCATTCAACATTTCTTCATGAAAAGTCATAGGTTTGGGAGCCAAACTTCAAATTAATAGAAAACCGGCTGCGCGTGAATTGTTTCACCATCAGAAGCTCCTTGCAGCCTAACGAATGATGAAAATAATCATGAGATTCTATATATTTTTCAATTATCATTTCTTTTCAAGCTTACAGATTTTGTGAAGCTTACAAAAATTATTATCATTTGCAAAGTGTTGTGAATGAAAACTGTCTCACATTAACTCTCCGCTGTATTCCCAGTAGTCTTACTCCCACATAGGCAACGTAGTGAAATAATAATTTCGAGAAAAACTACAACGTGTTCTAGTAAAGGTTAAAGGCTGCTCTCTAACTTAACATCACAAACAGCAAATGTATGAGGGCAAAAAGTTTTCAAAAGTGTCGCGTATATCCTATGCGTAGAAATTGATTGATAGACCATTTTCTCTATTTTTCCCTATTGCATTTATCTAAAAAATACATGGTGGACAGTAAATTCATGTATATTCCGAATTCCATACGAGTTTCAATTTTTAATGCAACTTCACTTTAAAGAACAGCATTATCCATATTTAAGTTAACAAGCTCAATCTAAATACTCCCACTTCGACAGTCAATTGGTAGGGGTTACAAAGATGGTGATTACTTTACTTTTAAGTGCTTTTCCTCAAGACTGAAGCAGTGGGGGTCAAGGCTGATTCAGTTATAAGAGAAAATTTTACTTTTAAAAACTAAAACTGATTTTTCTGAGATAAACTATAGTTTTCTTTGAATTTTAAAAATTCCACTGGCATTATTATGCTATTTTATAATATTTGAGCATAATTTCGATGTACTTTATGGTGTGCGAATTAAAATGGTTTTGAGATATATCCATCGCTTAAGAATATTTTCTGAATTTTTCTATCTGTCAAATAATGTTTTTGAAGTGCACAATAAATCTCAAATATTTAACTAACACTAAATTGCTAAATAAGGCTATATATATAAATCTTTCACTATAAATAAAGTAAAACTTTAGAAAACCTCGTGTCAGAAAAAAAGAGAGATTTCTTCAAATCAAAATTTTATAGGTTTTAAATGACTGTACCAGTTAAAAGGTAACCAAACAACCCAATCGAATGCAAATTAGTTTGCACTGGAATGAATGATGATGGTCTCAGTGTTAGCGCTATTGTGCCATTCGGTTTATGACGTCATGCGGATCCGTGGTATTACAAGATTAACAATGCGAGAATGGGGTGCAAATTAATCAATAATGATTTTGTCAAGCTGAGATATGGCGTCAGAGATTGGGCAATGCTCAGGCGGGAGAAATAATTGAGGGTCAATATTAGCTTTAGAATATCACATGCAAGGCCATGTATTTAATTGCTATACCCCAAGGAAGCGAAAAAGTTCGTAACAACAAAATCACAAAACTAATGATATATTTGCTTTAATTTATCAATAATGAAAAATAAAATTTTATTTTCAAATTAAATGTATTGGATTCTTGTTTTCTATTAAAGTATTTCAGATATTTTATGCATGTACATGTTCTTTGCTGTTTAAGATTAAATTTTCTAAGATAATAATTAAAAACTCTTGAAATCTTTAATGAAATGTATTATTTTTTAATAATTTGCCTTACTATTTTTGTTTGCAAGCATGATAGATTTGTTTGAACATATGGATTTTGAAATTCTAGTTAAAATATATATAACTCTTATATACATGAACAAAATATACTTTATTTCAATTTCAAAGTTGAATAAAGTTCTTGTTTTTGAAAGATAAATAAGAAATTTTTAGCGCAGTTTTAAGTTTCAATGAATTCTAATATGACAGAACAATTAAATTTATAATTACAAAAAATATTTTACCATGCATTTACATAATATCTCTTTCATTGTGCAGAGTAATAAATTGGAATTTTATTAAGGCAACTTTAAAATATATAAATTTCAAATCACCTTTAAAAAATAAATGCAAAATGAATAAAAACAAATATGATTATGCATAAAATTGAAGATGACGGGAAATTAATAAAAAATATTAAAATGCACCTTTCGTTTTTCTTGCTACAATCAACATTTAATTTCTACACACAATAAATGACAGCTTGGATCTAAAATGCGTGTCTTGGGCATAAACCGGGCAAAGAGTTTGTGCTACAAAAATAGACATAAATATAAGCCCAAATCATGCTTAATCTTTTATCGATTAAATAAAAGATTAGGCATAATATGGTATTTTTTCAAAATAATTTCAAAAATATGATTAAATAAAAAGGTTGCACTAGCATTTATTTTCTTAAAATAAAAAATACTAAAAAAATTTAACTAAAACTTTCAACAATAATTTTTTGTTTATCTAATGAAATTCAAAATCTTTTCTTTCCATCAGCATCTATTTGATTTTTTTCCAATGCTAAGGTATCCAAACACTTTGAAAAAGACGATTTTTGCTAAAGAATTTTTTAGATAAGCCTTTTATTGGATGGACTATTCTAAGCTATCCAAAACAGTTTTTTTTTTTGTGTCTACGTTAATTAGAAATCAAGATATGTATATTTTCGTAATGGTGGGTAAACCGGAAGGACCAATTAAAAGAATCAAAAACATGTTAACAATTTTAATTAACACAAATTTAGTTCTAAATACCGAATTTTTTTTACACAGAAAAACACAAAAGGCCAATGAGAGTTTGAGTCGTGTTTTGTGGAAATGTTTACCCACTTATTACTTTTTTTAGAACCTAACCCTTATATTAGGGGCATTTATGTCTGTCATACATTTGATCGCGTTTTATCGATTTACTGTACATACTTAAAGTTGTTGGAGCGTGTCCGAGTGCAAATGCAGCTAGAGCATTTTGCAGCCCGGCAAAGACCGAATAAATGAATCTAAGCGGCATTCACTGCCGAATGCAAAAATAGACAGAAAAAATTATATTGTTTAAGAAATGAAAATTATTTTTAAAAAAGGAGGAAGAAGGTATGACCTATAAATGTGGTAAAGTTGAAGTATGTACTTCCACAATTTATTATTAAAACATGTTACTGTATATTTTAAATGCATTTTTCTCAAAATTGATTATTACTTATTTGTTGCTCATTTCATATCAAATAACTGAAAATATAATAATCATGTTAATTGATAAAATTTGGTAGGCTTTGCCTTTATTTTATTTTTTAGGGAATGAACTAAAATAATTTAGATCGAGGGAATGCAGCTTAATTTACAGTCTATTGTTTAACCTTTACGTTGCGGGAACCCAAACTCGAAAAAGTTCCTTTGAATACGGGGATTCTGTGAAGAAGATAACAAATACTTTCCCCTTTTTTTAAAAGCGATTGTTGTCCGATTTCGGCCACCCGTAGTGCTAATTGGTCATCTGTCCTCTCCGTCTTAACCGGGTTGCTTTTTTGAGGTTTTACTTTGTCTGGTCCCCTAGAAAAAGCTTTTTATCGCAGTTTTTTTTTCTGAAACACTAGTTTTCTGATTATATATATATATATATACAAGTAATGACTTAAATTTTATGATATTAAATAAATTTTAAATAGAATAACTGCGGTATAATTATTTATCGTTGTCAATTTTTCAATCATATTTGTGATTAAATAAATTTCTCAAGCCGTATTGAAGGTGTAAATTTAATTCTTATAAAACATGAACACATCACCGTGAATTTCATTTTGTTTTTCTTCTAACTCATTTATCTTTATTAAATGTAAACATTTATAAATAATGTATAAAATTCATAACTAATTTTTTTTGAAAATATTTTCATTTCTTTGCACAAAATAGAGAAAACAATTCTTAGCTATTTTGTAAGTTAAATGTATCTGCAAAATAGCATATATGATTGTCTGCTATTTTGTTGATTTCAAATTTTTAATATTAATATATTGAGCTCATAAAAAACAAATACATTTTTTATTCCTAACATATTTCGGACGGTTTTCAATATAAATCACTAGTGACGTTTCCCTATTTTATTGTCGATTCTTATAATTTATAGTGATTTTTTCCTGAAATTTTCAATAAGTCATAGCAGTACAGTATTTTTGAAAAGTACGCTGAGTTTTGTAGGCAATAAATAATTGATTTATGATTTTTTTTTCTGCTTAAAAATTTACTAATACGTAACTAATCACCAGATTTAAGACGGTTAATTTAACCAAACTAAGATTAGATATGGTATGTTTAGAATTTGATAAAGATTTCATTGATATAATAATATGTTGAAAAGTAGTTATCAAAAAAGAAAACTTTCAAAAAATCTTTAATGAATAAAGCTAACATTCTAAATGATCAGCTTTCGTAATTAGCTACAACATTTGTACAAGCAGAGTATTTAGATTATATTTCAGAAATGCTTAAAATTAAATCTAGAATTCCTACTATTTTATTTGAGTAAAAATGTTTCTGGAAAAATTCAAATGTCTAGTAGCTTTTCAGTGAATTGAAATGAAGGCATAAAGATTTTAATATTTCTCTTCTGATGTTTGAATGCATAAAAAGCTACCAATTATTATTCATCATAGATTTAAAGAACCTCTTTCAATATTTTAAAATTAGAATCATAACTTTTAACGAATGATTATCTATAAATTATTAAAGCAACCGTTTTCATTAATCATAAAAAATAATGATGAAACTTACAGTTGGCTTAAAAATCACAACCCAAATGTATTTTTAGCCTGAAATATTTGTTCAAGTATTAAACTTTAAAAGTTAAAAAATCTTAAGTAGTCAATTCTTTAATGTTGTGTTAGAATAGTACATTAGTAACAGCGAAGTATATATGCCCGAGATTCCAGTCATAGAAGGGGAGGCAGGCATGAAGACAAAACAGTGTTGTGTCACTTTTCAATGTAAAACAGAATAATGATAGGGTGAAAGAAAAAAACCCAATCGTAGGTTCAATTTAGTTTTTTTGGACTATGACGAATGACGAAAAATGTAGCAATTTATCTAGGTCACCGATTACCTACACTACACCATTCCATCAGAAATGAAATTTCAAGTAATTCTTGATTCAAATAAAATTATAAACGGACATTATTATAAATTTACAAAATTTTATTGTTAAAAAATTAACAATTTACAATGGTTAGAAATTAAGCAACGGTGGAAAAGAATAATGTTTTCAATCGAGTATTACAAACTCATTCCATACCTCTCAGAAATGTTATTTAAAAAAATGTCGCCAAAGCAAGGTTCACAAAACTGACTAGCGCCAACAGTGATTATAACTACAGCAGGACGAAATCTCCTGACCCTGAAGGGTATAGCACAAAAGGGCAGGGATTTTTATGAGGCAATTACGGTTCGCCGGGAAGTTCAAGTGGGGGGACGAAATCCAAGCTTGTTACTGGTACAACAGTTGTACCGACCCGTAAGGAAAGGTAAAAAAAATCTTGGTACAGCAGTTGTACCGCCCGTAAGCTAGAGGTTAAATAAATGACATTATAAATTTACTAAAAATATTATGATAAATATTCGAATGGGTGCAAAAATTTTATTAATTATTACAACAATATATTTCTAAGTAATTCCCTAGAAAAAGTTAAGTAGTTTAATTTCGTATAAGTTTTGTTCGGATGAGAGTAATAGATTTTGGTTTACCCAATTTGAAGTGTTTTAAGAATTTCCTTAAATTTATGCTATTAAAGGCGAATTTTCATAAAAAGTATTAATGTTTACTTAAAATATTTACATCCTTTTACTAATTTTGAATAATTCCAACCCAGAAGCATGGTTATAGTATGTCTACACCATGTTTTTCTAAAAACGTGCTCCGAACGTTGCTCGGATACTTTAAAATCTCAGATAGAAAAATCATGCATATATTTTGATAGCAGAAGGAAGGAAGAAAGAGAAAATCCCAGTGACACCAAGGAAATAAGCAAAGTTATAACACTACGTTTTTTCCATCATAATTCTACTATTATGTAATGTGTTTTCGTATATTTTATTAAGCGAAGAAAATTTGTATAATTTGTTAAAAAAAGCTTTTACTTCCACTTGCTTTTTTTAATTATAAAACAAAGGTTAAAAATCTGATTGTTGGTTGTTTTATTTTTTATGAAGATTTAATTTATGATTTGAAAACTATTGCAAGTTTTGTTAGGGATGATCCTGCAACTGAAGGTAAGTAATGGAATATTTTTATAAAGTATTCGATTAAAACAAAAATATATACAAAAAAGTAACATTTTAATACCTTACATAATGAATGAGTGAAATCAATATTCATTAACCCTATTCATTTTAGATATTTACACCCTTTTACTATATTATAGCATGTTATTTATAATTAACTTTTGTTTTTTCTATATCTGTTTAATCTTATCAAAATCTTAATTCTTATCAAAACATCTTGAATATCAACTTTTCCTAGAAATACATATTTTGGTTTTTATGTAGTTTGTAATTTACTCGGTCGACTTTATTTTCTCAGCCCTCACTTACCGGATATAAGGTTTAAGTTAAGTAGTATATTTTATGCCTCGAATGGTTATTTAATTTTTTACTAATTTTATTTTACATTAACGGTCATTTTAATTACATCAACAGTAATTTAAAACAGTAATTAGTTGCAAATTTAACAAATACGCTATTCAAAATTATGTTGTTAATATTTAACTAACTTGGCCACTGACAAAACTGAAAGGAATTTTAAACGATTTCCCAGTGTGAAAGTGTTCTAATTCATCTGAAATGTCCTTTGTCATTATCGCTCTGAGTGCGGCAACATGGATGTCCTCTGGTATATTTTATATGAACCTTATTCTGAATTATTTTTTATACTAGTGAAAAAGTATAAACAATTATTCACCCCAAATTTCAATTCATTAATTTTCCTTTTGTAATTAACGATTATTGTATTGTGATAATTTGAAATAAATGGCTTATATTTTCATATGAGGAACATTTCTTTTTCTGCAATATTTAATTGAAAGTTTATTTTAGGTTTTCATAAAGCCATTCCTTGTACACTCTATTAATGATTTACCATATTTACCTTCTTTTAGAAATTTTACTTTTCTGTCCATGGTATCAATGAATTATTCCTTGATATTTCGTTATTTTTGTATTATTTTTCGTATAAATATGTAGTGGATCATTTTTTTTTCATTTGTAATTAACGGTTTTGTATTTGAAGAATGTGATACTATTTGTTTATATTTCTTAATAAACCGTTTATTTTCTATATTTAAATACACTGGTGGACAAAATTAAGAGATGGAAGACATTTTCTCAAATATCTCGAGAAATACTGAATAAAAATAAATGAAATCTGGTATGAATATAACTTATACTATGACAATAATGTGTCCTTTCATAGGCAAGAGTTATTGCCAACAGTCCGATGTGAACTTCATGATAAAAGATGGCAATAAAAGTGAGGTTTGTACTATGGGTGGGGCGTTGGTGTATCGCAATAACCTTTCCAAGAGCATCGCAAGCCTGTTTAATGGGTTTAAGGTCAGGATATTTGACTCCAGATTCCATCCGATGAATATCTTCGCTTTCCAGATACTCCTCAACCTAGACCGCCCTATGTGGTCGTGCATTGTCGTCCATAAAACAAATTCAGGGTCAACAGCACCCCTGAGAAGACGCACATAGGGTTGTAGGATCTCCTGCCTGTACCTCTGGGCATTCACGGAACCAGTGTGTGGGTATCTTGATTGATACCTGCCCAAACCATCAGTCCTCTACCAGCATAATGGTCCCTTTCCATGATGTTACTGGAATGGTATCGGGTCCCAGGCTCCCTCCATGTGAATATTCGCCGAGAAACATGATGCAGATTGAATGTGCAACCTGTTACATTAGCCCATTGGAACTGTATCTAGTGTTGGGCTGTCTGCACTATTGCACAGGCTCTCTTTTGTGGGAAGGAGCGAGTGGGGTGCAAATGGTGGGCTTTCTGGCATACAACCTATCACCAAGTCTCCTAGTAACTGTCTTCTTTGAAACTAATCTTCCTGTGGCACCAGTTAGATCCCAAAGCAGTTTTGTCGCTGTAGACGTCCTCTGGCGCTTGACTGTAAGTAACAAACATTGGTCTTCATTGGGCGTTGTTGCTCTCCGTCCAGGTCCTGTGTTTTTAAACTGACTCCACAAATTCAAAACATAAGCTTGGCGTTACATCCAATTCCCTAGCAACTTGAGCTTAGAACTGCCCTGTCTCAAACCCACCCACAATTCTCCACCTCATACCTTCGTCTAAACGATAATGTTCACAGAAAAATTAACAAAAATTCACAAGATTATTCAAGAAACAGAATAAAAATCTCTGCTGTGTTGTAGAGTGGAATGAGTTGAGCAGCTGGCTGCAGACTTTTATACCTCCTGCTGGCTTAGCAACGCCCACAAAAATACGTTAACTCATCTTAGCGACACCAAAGCCATAATGCCGTTATATGGGGACCAACCGTCCAGGTTCTATGTGATATTTTCCAAGATATGTGTGATAAAGACTTCCATCTCTTAATTTTGTCCACAAGTGTACGTTAAGAAATTGCGTTTATCTGGTCCTACTATAGACACATTTTTAATAAAAAATGGCTTTCCTACTTGCATAAATATTTTATTATTTTATTTAAGTATTAAGATTTGATGTTACTGAATTTGATGTTACATATGAATAAATTATTTTTATTCATATGAATAAAAATAATTTATTCATATGAAATCATGGTTACATAAAAAATATACATTTAAGGTAGTTTAGAGAGCGATACCGAATCAGGAAAATTAATGTGAAGAACTGTTCCAAGTGAGATAAATGGTTTAGGACAGACGTGCAAAGAAACTATAAGTGAAACATTTAACCATAGAAAAATGACGAAAACTTGAAAAAAATATTTATGGCATGAATAGTCTCTAAATTATTATTCAAATTAATACATTCATGAAGAACATTTTAATATTTTACTTGTAATAAATCTTTAATCTCGAATGTTAAAAAACAAAAACTTCTGGTCAATTTTAAATTTCTTGTTCTAAAACCTGAGAGAAATATAAAGAAATCTCGCTAAAATCAGTAGATGCAATTATATTTTAAATTTACATTTATCACACTCCATTGATAAAAGATTTACTATAGTTTTCATATTATTAGTAAAGCTATACTAAATTACTATAAATATACTAATATAATACGTACTAGTAATATGCTAACGTTTTTCACGTTATCAGACGTATATTTGATGCTGATATTACTTAAGAGATATAATTGAAAGTATACTGGATTTTTGTTTATTTTCTTTTTAGAAGCTCAAAAATGCGATAATCTGAAATAAAAGATGCGGAGAATTTTCATAAATTTACAGCTGTAGTTGAATATTATGTTAATTATTATTCTGTTCTTTGACCTCAACATATATTAAAATTAGGCTCACAAGAATAAATTCTCAAAATTTTCTAACTAATTTCGAAAGAGATGAGTACAAATTTTCAATTAGAAATTGAATAACACAATATGCACAGCAATTATGTCATCAGCAAATCAAAGTTTTATCTGGAAAAGTTTTTATTCAACAAATTACTGGATTGTAAGAAGTTAAAGAATCAATATGGTCTATGTACTTTGACCGGATACACTTGTCAAGTAAATGTTACTGTTTAGATCGAAAATGAACCCAGACATGAGGACATATCATTAGGATAAATTAGATATAGCCTTGTTTTCATGTTTAAAAGATAATCTTTTTAGTATAAAATTGTCTTTACACACAATGGGGCAATTTATGTCTTAAAAATTCAATTTGTCCCTCGTTTTTGTCTTACAAAAAAGATGAATTTCTAAAAATAATCAGTAAAGTAAAATGTATATAAATTTGAATATGAAGGATAAATTAAATCTTATCAATAAGAAAATCAATTTCCCTATGATAGAAAAAAGACCCTGTTTTTTTTCTTTTTCATTAAACATGATTTTTCAAATTTCTGTTTGATTATTAGAGATTGTTTTTTTTTTGCAATATATTAAATCTTATGCTATCATATTTAGAAACATCAAGCCATTGTTAAACTCTGTTACATTTATTCCTGCTTAGTAACATATTTTAACGAACACGAGGAAAAAATCAAGCACTTAAAAAAAATTCAGGTTAAATAGGTTAGACCTCGTCTAACTGCGCTATAAGGTTATATTCGAATTTTAAATTAAACATCGGTAGAAATTGACTTTTCTCTTGCTAGTTGGTAGCCCTCATTTGTCTGTGTTCCACGACGAGACCTTGCAGTTGGCAACAAAAAGAGTTCTTGCAAAAACATGAATTATGCGATTGTTTGCCATTTTTCTTTTAAATTTCAAGCTTTTACAATTTTTATAAGAAATAATTACTGAGCTGGCAGAAGAGATGACGACTAGTTGATGATTGTGGTAGGTGACGATTATGAAATTTCATGATATTGCAATAAAATAAATATTACTAGTCATGATAAATTTATTTCTTGGAATTATCTATTTCTATTTTTTTTAAATTAGTTAATGTCATGAAATTGAATTAAATAAACTATATTGATAAATTTTGATATATTTTATTATTTTTATTATTTTTTAATATTGATAAATTTTATTATTTTTTCAAAAAAAAACATTTGAGGAATGCCGTAACAAAATTAATTGAACGATTTTTAAAAATTTCAGATCCAGTATGAATTGATCCTAACATTGTCTATAAAAAGCACCCTCTCGAGCTTTCGTGGATAAGCAGAATACGGATCTTTAACAATACGCATCTATTATTTCATAATAATATTGAGAATTGTTTACTAAGGAGGTATAAATACTGGCTTACAATCAATTAATTAAAATTATCATTTAAAATTCAAAGATATATGTGGGTTGGAGTGACTGTGAAAATTCTTCTAAGTGACAGTTAGCCCTTGTGATCGGTCAATCTTCTCATTCATTGTGCAAGCAACCTTCTGGAGAAACACTTAGAGTTTTAATACACAAATCTTTATATACTGTTTATTCATAGACAATGAAGACATGTTTTTAAAATCTTTTCAATGCATTTGGTAGATTCAAATCCAATATGATGATATTTACAGTTTTAAACATGCTGAGTTGAAAATGGCTTTGAAGGGGAGGGCATGATCTGAAAAATTGAGTTCGGTATGGAATCGTGTATGATTATAGTATACCTTATTCATTCAGTAAAATTTTATAAAACAATAGCAAGCCACTTCTGAGGAAATGACTTTCAAACTTTGAGCGTAGCTTTTCCACTCGTAATTTGTACCTGGACCTGGAAGTCCTCGTGGCGCGATCGGGAAGCCGTCTGCTCCGTTTCCGTGACACCAAGATTCTAAGCCGGGCAATTTTTTTCGTTTCATTTCCTTCCAAAATTATTTCCCGATTTAGAAAGAATTTTATAAGTATACTTCTCCTTTTTAATACATAAAAAGTTTTCATTCTTTAAAATCTTGAATTATAATTTACCTTTGAATAGAAAAATAATTTTAAATTGAGATGTGTTTTTAACAGATATAATATTTAAATTGAATTAACTTACCGACATTTCAATTTAAGATATTACTCATTTTAATATTATATATTTTAATTTCTTGTGATTAATTTTGTATTTGTAAGCTTTTTAATTTGATGTATCATTAATTTTCAACTTGATAGATTATTAATTTTTCAGGCTAAATAATATTCATTGACATGGCATTGTGATTATAATTATAGTTAAATTTTCAAACTTTAAAATATAAATATAACTGTAAAGATGATAAATAATTTAAATAATTACTTTAATCATAAAGTATAAAAAGTTTAATTAAAAAATTCAAAAAGGTTAAATTTTTTTTTCTAATTCAACGAGATAGTATTTGTAATGAAAATTAGCAAGAGCAGCTGATAATTCATTAAATATGGCAGCAAATGTTTTCCCAATATTTAATCGAAAAGAAACAGAAAGCAGCTTATAAGTTATTTAATCCAAAGGCAAATGGTTCAAAAATTTTAATAATATAGTGCAGAATACTTCCTTGCATTGCCCAACTTTCTGTCGAAAGACAAATGTTTTCTTATAGCCGTGATTAACGTTGCTCTTGTGAACAATTAATTATCAATGGCACAGAATGTTAAAATATATTTTGTTTCCAAAAAAGTTACGATAAATACCGTTTTGGTTATACACTGTTATAAATTTCTAGAAATATGAAGTAAAAGTTGTTTTTTTTTTCAAAAAAGGTATTTATATTTATAATTATTTTTTAAGAATTAAATTATAATTGAGTATTAAGAGAAATGCATTGACTTTTATGTGCAAAATTGAATAGCTTATTGTTTAAAGTTATGAATAAATCGACAATTTAAATAATTTTGAACATTTTTAATGAAACGTAATCTGATTTATGATTACTTTTTCTTTTAAAAATTAAACTATAATTCAGAAATTTGGACAATAAATGTTTATACGTTTATAATAAAAAAAATTAAAAACCATATTAATTTAAAATAAATTTTATTAAAAGTAGTAATATCTTAAATAGAAACATCTGCACGTTGTTAATTCAATTTAAATATTTTTTCTATTAAAACACTTCTAAATTTAATTTTTTAAAAATTAATTATAATTCCAAAATTAAGAGAATGATTCCTTTATATGCTTTAAAAATTAAAAGCATATTGAATAAATTTACTTGTAAATTGTCAAATATTTTTAAAAGGAAATGTGAAAAAAAATTTTCAGAATTGTACGCTGATTTTATCGACACGGAACATCTACTTTTTCGATTGAACCCTCTGTACTTCCAGCGATGGTAGCAAATTATATTTGTATGAACTATACTCAAAGTCTGTGGGCTATATGCTTGAAAGTAGCTGGCTAATAAGCTTTAAAATTTTATTGGGCGATTATTCTATAGGCATATTAACATCATACAGAATCTCATGTCGAATTCAATTTTCCAGTTCTTGCCCTCCTCTAGTTAAAAGGACATAGAAACATTTCCATAAGAAGTATTAAACATATTAAAGCTTTTACAAAAGCAAAGGGAAGAACTTTGTTAAGAATGGTTTCTTTTCATTAGAGTTCATATTAACTCAGATTCTCATTTTCACTTAAGAAAAATTTTAAACATTGCTTGCTTTCATACACACCTAAAATGTTAGCCATGCATAGAATAAATTAAGATAGATCTTAGGGCAGGATAATTAAAGCTTCATAAGACACCAAAGAGAGGCCCATCTCACTTCTTCTGCACGATAATCAGTAACATCTGGATTCATAAACATTGAGCTTTCTCCGAAAAATAAGAATTTATTCATTTTTTTATCCACTCTAAACATGATATAAGTCGGAGCTACTAGATTGATCTGTGTTTGGGCGATTCCACAATTCGCCAGTAGTATCATTGATCTCACGTAGAAATCAGATTTTGAAAGTTTATGGCCACGTATGAAATTTTTTTCTATAGGGAAAAAGGCTCTGCCAAATGATATTATGTCAATAAATTTTATGATAGATTTTACCAAAACTTAAATAGGATCATTTCATAACAGCATTTTTTGTATTAAGCACTTCTTGCCATTAGTTATGGCTGACCACCCACTTCCAATAGATTTATAAAGGGACGAAACCAGAAGCGAAATGAACTGATGTAAAAACAGAGGGAATTCTTTCAGAACAGAAAGAAATTCTTTTGTATAGCAAACAAATTATTAATTAGAAGAAGTTATCTCTATCTCAAGAGGAGAAGGGCGAAATTCATGGCACTCAACAGAGTATAAGAACATTTCCAGAAGTTGACGATACGAATGTTGGTTCTGAATAAATTCACTGGTAAAACGGCTTTCCAAATAGACGCCTCCTGGCGACAAAGTATGGAAAGTGGACTACCGTATACCTTAAAAAACAGCATAATCTCGGACAAATAAATTAAAGGGAAAGTATTCCTTAACACACATCCTTCGAAGAAGACTCATATTGCATTAAGCTTTATAAATCCTTTTCAAATAATGACTGATTCAATGTCCAAAATTTGAGCATGGACGCACAAGCACAGTGCTGAATTTCACCAATTTTATGTTTATAATAATAGCAATTCAGACAATAAATATGACGATAGGTCATCAGAATATCATACAAAATTAAGAGTATTATGAAGAGACTTATTGTTTTAAGCAAAATTATAAAACAAAAAAAAGATAAAAATATATTGAATTTGCTTCAAATGTAGCCATATTGTTTGTCACAAATGACCCCATGCATTGCAACATATGAGTTGTTAAGAAAAAAGTTGTTTCGATATACATATGAGTATAAAAGTTTTAAAACTGTTGAATTATTATCTAATCGCTTCCAATATGGTTAAGTGTTGTCTCGGATATAATATGTATTTATAAAAATCTGTATTTACAATTCAAATTTTGACAGTTTTCTCTTTTGAGAACGCACCATTTGCCTAAAAACTAAAAATAGCAAAGAAAATAAAATACGGTCGAAAAATTATTTCTGAAATATATAAAAAAAATAATACATTTCTTTTTAAAAAAATACCTCAATATGGCTCTTTAATCTTTTCAACGCTTATTGAAATGATCATAAATTAAAGCGTTTTTGCTTATGGCAGTGTTTATTCATTTTAAATGGATGCCATTCAGAACAGAATTACTTTATGGGAAATAATCATTGTCAAGTACATTACAGTAGACACCTGGTTTTAAGTTTCTTAATTATTTTTTTGGAATTAACTAAATACTGTGCTTTTACTTTAAGAGTTATCACCTTTTAAATGAATAATGATAGTAATTGACTTCATGAAATTCCCTTAATTTTCTTAATATAAGGCTTGTGGCTACAAGTTATTGTCTCGGGGTTTTGGAAATACAATGAAATAAGTTTCGTTTATAATATAATTACTTTGTCTTTAAAAAAATCTTAGAATAATAACGGAATTAGCTTAACTTCTCGAACTTCTGAGCCAAAGAACTAGCCGAAGCTCGGCCCTCAGCATCATATTGGGGCCCATGAGAAGACAAGGCTTTCTAGAGGTTCAAATGGGTCATTCCATCCAAGTGAAGAGAATGTATCGCAAAGGGTGATCTAAAGATTTGTAGAATTTAAAACATTAATTTATTGGTAATTTTATTCTAGTATAATTTCTCTGAATTATTAAATTGTCGCATAAATTTATGAATTTAATAAATATTCAATACTTGTATGGGTATAATAGATTTGATATTTAAGTTAATCTTTATTTGGAATTAAAGCTTTTAGATCACCGTGTTTTGTTTTAATATAGAGGAAGCAAATTGATATTTAAATGCCACTAAGCACACAAGAAAAGAAAATATTCTACAAACATGGAAAAATATTGTACCTCAAATGAAATAAAGTTATTGATTCACTCTTTCAGTTTTAGTTATGTTTTATGCATGATGACGGAAAGATAAACTTTAATTTATTTTCAATTTTATATTAGATTTTTCTTTAAAAATCAATTATATGAATTAAAATTATGTAAAGAAATAACATATTTTAGCTAATAAATATGAGAAGAGTTAAAACTAATCAGACAGAAAATGTTTAATTGATAATTTTATTTATTTGTTTATGAACGAGTTAAAAGTTACGATTATAATTACGTAAAGTTAAGATTATACGAAAAAGTAGAGGACATAAATTTTTAATAAATAATTGTATTTATTTTTAAGAAATAAATAACAAGAAAATGCATTCGGTACATGTATTTTCAAGGTAGTGGTCCCCAACCAATCCGAAGCGGATATGCGGGTGAACACGTATACATACAAAATAGAAATATTGTTTCAAACAGGGTTTCTCACAGAATTAACCCCAGAATCCTGGTATTTTACTGTTACACTAGTATCGATTTTTAAAAAAAAAACTTTAAAAATGCAAATTCCATTATAATTTGACAATTACATTCAATTAATTATTTTTTAAAAATTACTTTATCCTTTACAGAATTTTTTCCTTTTTTATTTATTTATTTATTTTGAAATTTCTGTAATATCGGAATTTTTTTCCTCTTCCAAATAGTCAATATTTATGCTAGATTTGGATTTATGAGTTAAAGATTTTAAAGATTTTTTTAAATTTTCTTTTATTCTTGCAATTATGTTAGATAACCTTGACATTATCTTTTTTCATTTTATTATTATTATTATTTAATAGCTGCTGATTGCTGACCTTAGAATTATATAGTTAACGGTATTCAAAACTACATCCTAATACATTTCACTAATTTAACCATAAACAATTATTTATAATAATCTTCTCTTATCCTTAACTTTTACCAATTCAAAAATATCACGAGAAGTGGAATTTACACCGATGATCCATTTTTGGCGATAATGGTTTTGTTTGCAAGCATAGGGATTGGCTAGCTACGTTATTATGGGTAAGGTATCTGTTATTTTCCCATTGTCTGATTCCTCGACAGATAATCAATGAAAATTGAAAATGTTGGTTTTCTTTACCTTCTTCCTTACTTTCCTCACTAGAATAATTTATATTAATAATTATGGAACTTTCCTTCTGGGAAGCAAATTTCAATAAGTGGCATAATTTTAGTTTGCTTTCAGTCTCATGACAATCTCAATTGTTACACTAGTAGCAATTTATATTATCTAAATCTTGAGTCAAATTTAAAAAACCTGAATTGAATCTAATAGAATGTATTATCGATTCAATATCGCTTGTTTAACGTGGTTAAGAACAAGAAACCTTTTTTTTTAAACGCTTTCTATTGTTTGAACCAAGATTATTTCATTTGATTTCCCAAAAAATAACAGTGTTTAAAAAACATTATTTTGCTACCAACTCTTTACGGGTTCGCACATACGATTGCGCTTAAACTTTCCTTGATTAGGGGAAAGTTCGCCCAAAACAACTTGCATTTATGAATTCAGCCGTTAGCTCATCAAGTTCAAGATAGTATTTTTCTTCAAGCTAAACATCCCCGTACAGAACATCACTGCTATAAATCTTTAAGGATAACTTTATGTTTTTGCTTTGCAAACTGATTGCCAATAAACATTTACAAGCTTATCTATATATAAATTTCTTTAAACCTAAGCATTTCGAGTCACAATGCTTTAATTTCTATTTTCAAGACAAATGAGAATCTGAAATTTAGCAATTTTGATTAAATCCTCAAAATCATTAATTTACCGCTTTTATAGATTTAGTGTTTATTGATATAAATTTAATGGCATATATTTAACATAAACAGAAAAGTTTAATTGAAACTACAACTGAACTATAATTTCATCCGTTTAATTTAAATGAATTTTTATGATAGCAATTAAAAGAACATAACAAATTAAAATTACAGCTAAAACAATATAATATTAATATTAATATAGATTCAAGTTAACCTCAGAGTTCTTTGTAATGGTAATAAGACACCTCGAAATTCGATATAGCTATTTATCTCCTACCTAAAAACTCATGAAACTAGGCTTTATTTTCTTCATCATATTTTTCTGGGCAAACCATAACGAAGTATTCGCATGGGATATTAAAAACATGGCAAGTAAGTGAAATTCATCCGATTTAATTACATAAAAAGTTATAGTAAAACAAATTCCAAATTCTATGTTATCGATATTTTTAGTGAGATCAAACTACATGTAGAAAAGGCTTTCTACTGGTTTAACATTACGTAGAGCTTCTTATATTATGTTTATCATTGAAATGCAAAGAATTAATGTTAATCTTTCTTTTAAAAGCGGTAAACATAACAGACAGGTGCAATATTAACAGATTTAATTCCACTTTAAGTTTGTATTGATGTAATAAAAAGAGTTATCCTTTAATAAATTAGTCTCTGAAGCACATTACACAACGATTTGTAATAACTTTATAGCAAAGTAAGTAACCAGGAAACAAATCTCTTTCCCAACCAGGCTTGCATGCGTTGCATATGACGTGTGAGTGCCCTTTTTCTGTAACTTTTGGAATCTATTTTTATACATGGTGGAAATATACAAAGTCTTTTTGGTTCGCTGAAACTGAAATTTAACTTAATTATGTTTTTTTGAATGTGAAATTTTGCAGTTCGTACAAGTTTATGATCCATCCTGTATATCATCATTCTACTATTTTATGAAAGAGGAAAATCTTTACTTAACTTAGTTTTTTTTTAATCTCTTAACTGTTTTGCCCAAGCGCCATACGTGCATCGATTTATTGAGTTTTGATAGTTATAAACAAAAAATAAGTCATTCATAACGATTATAATTCAATATTAAAATTACTTCGAATACATAGATAAGTCAAGTATTCAATGGATTTCCATTTGAATCAAAATAAGAAAATATTCCCAAAATAGGAGGTATCATTTTATCAGATAGTAAAGAAAATAAAACATTTAAGTGGTTAAATGTCATGTTTTAAATTTATATACTTCAGAAAGTTAGCAAAAGGAGCTTAGCTATTATTTCACTGAAATTTTTAGGGACAAACCGTGACGGACCAACGTTGTTTATTGACCAACGCAGCACTCAGAAATCCAACTCATTGCCAAAATGGCCGAACTAAATATTGAAAATATCTACCTAGATAATTTCTAGGTAGATATTTTCCTGGAGAAAAATTTGTTTTCTCCTGGAAATCAAATATCTCCAAAGGAATAAATGAACTCTAACAGATTTTTTAAAAAGAAAGATAAAATCAATTTTACAAAAATGCGCAATTCCATGCACCAAATTATAGATTGAAATTTGTTAAAAATCTTAAATATTTTACTTCATCACTCTGCCAATCTGTAGAGATGGATATGAGGTAGGAAAAATTTAATCCAGACTCACGAAGTATATTTTCTTACCCATTATTTGTCAAACTAAAACGGAAATGCCTTGCGATAGAACGTGCGACCAGAGTTCGATATAGAAAGCTCCCACAAATTAACAGTTGCATAGTAATTTGGGAAAATAATCTTATGCCAATTATCCCTAGTTTTCATAAAATAAAAAGTAGTATGACTATGACCTTGTCAAAGGAGTAATATTTCACAATGGTTGAAAGTATAGCTTGATATAGTCTCACATTTAACTTTCTGTTTTTATTTTGAAATAGAAAATCCAGTACTAGCTCAAAGTAAAGATATTAATTTTTCTATTGTATGTACACTTTAATTTAATTTCCCAACAGTATCAAGGATTATTAAGAGGTAAAATGTGATTAGTGAAATCATATAACCAATGCTGAAATCGAACAAACTTTTTCGTTTATTACAGAAAGAATTTCTTTCAAATAGTAAAATGTTAAAATAATTGATAGATGAATGATTTTTGTATAAAACACACAAATTTCCAAATGTAATCAGCATTTGTTAGTATAGCTTGAAGTGGTAAAAGGCATAACATTTCTCCCTAAAATAAGGAAAAGTTACTAATTGGTAAAAAAAAACCAAATGAAAATATTTAAAAAAAATGGATATCTTCTGCTCCCAAATGATGTTTAAAAGTTCTTAAAAATTAACAAATTGATTGTTTTGTAATAATTATTTAAAAAAGTTTTATAACATTTGTATGTCTTTACTATTAATAGTTCATCTTATTAATTCTGATTTTTTTAATCAGTACAGGTTTATAACTTCCACTTCCATATTCCCCCTAAAATAAGCAAACAGGAAAAAAACATGAAAATTCATAATTATGTAGTTTTTAATTGCTAATAGTTTTTAATTCCATATTCAAGTATTAAATAATTATTGAAATAGAAATGATGCAGATGCATAGCAAAAGGTTATTTAGTTCATAAAATATATCAAATTCCCGTTTTTGGTTCATTGCAGAACATTGAGAAACTAAATTACGAATGTGGAATATCAATTGTTAATATATCCTTAAGGGACGAGCATATGATTGTACACTGAAAGAACATAAACATTATTGAGACAGAAGAAATTAAACAGTATGTGATAAAAATGAATCCTTTCAAAATTCATTTAGTTCTAAAGCTATCAATGGGTTTTATGGTTTTACATAACATTTTAATCTTTCTTAACAGATGATACTTAAAGGTCAGATTTAAAGAAGATTTCTTTTGTAGCAAGCCACCGAATCATTTTAAAACTCTCTTCGGCAAACTTCCCGAGACACTTCCGAAATGCGACACTCTCGGATTTCAAGCCTCCCTCCCGCCCATCCCAGACCCTCCCAAATAAATTAATATTGCTTTGTGAGCGTCATCTCTAAATGAAGAAACAACTTCAGAATATAAATGAATAAATTGTTTTTACATTCAGGGAAATTCACTTACTAAACGAAGGTACAAAAATCTTCTGAAAAAAGAAAAGAAACAAAAGGATAAATTTCATCATCAATCAGCAGAACTCCAAATGAAAACCTCGCGGCTTTGAGACTGATTGTTTTGCTTTGGAAATTCGATTCAGTCTTATCCCAATGCTTTAAACATATGTCTGGGATTCTTGGATACCCAGTTTTAATTTTAACAAATGGACCATACACATCTTTAAAATACTTTTTTTGTTATTTCAGTGCAATCAAAATTCATTATCTGTCCTTGTTAGCAACCTGATATCTAAAAACTAACCTGAAAAGGATATTTCTAAGTATATTACAGGAATTTTTGGTAATTTAAGTATTGAGAACACATTTATTCTAAGTAAGAACTCAGAATTAATAAGTCCGTGTAAGAATTGAAATCCTGAATATCTTGGTTCTCTTATTAATAAGACTTCCCTACATCATATGCATTTGGATTCGAACCCTCTTCTGTTATATAAATAGAGCCAATGTATTTACTTGATAGACAAGATGATATAGTGGATAGAAATTCGATGTAATCATTTTTTTCTGCTTTCAAAGAGTTGTGCAGCTCAAAAGCTACAAATGGATTTAAACAAAATGAATATCATTACTCTTAAAAACATGATTAATTAATAACATAATATTATAATTAATATAATAACTTATTATTTATATAATAAGTCAAACATCGTCTGGAATGTGACGAAAATTAATGAGGATAACAGAAAAATATATGTTATTTTAATATCATGAAATTCAATTCTTGGGTTGAATTCCTTCACAATAGTCAATAAATATGAAAATAATTATATAAATATATTTTTTTATATTTCAGTTTTTTTATGTATGTATAATCAAACATATTTCTTTCGAATTAAAAAGGAAATGGCCATTATTTGATAAAATGTTTACGTGCGAGTTTTATGGATATGAACTTCAAATCATTCATGTATTAACAATAAATTGATTTTCGATTGAATTATTTCGTAACATAAGAAATAAGTCAATTATTTCTTTTAATTTAGTCATTAATATAAATAGAGTCACTTGAAAGGCCTAAATTAGAGATCTTTTGCAAAGTTTCTTTAAAAAGAAAAGCTTGCGATTTGTTTCATGAATTTTGCAACTGGAGGTTTCTTGACATTCATGACATTCTTATTTATAAACTCTAAACAAATAAAAATGTCCAAAAAGGATGAAAAAAAAAGCATTTTAATAAATGTTCTATTAAGTTAAATTTCAAGGAATATTAATTTCGAATTATCTATAGCTTTTCAAACTATTATAACATAATTATTGCTTCTGATGAAAACTTATGTTACGTTTTAATGTCTATTATTAAAAAAATTTCAATTATGTTGTTGTATATTATTTATTATATTTTCATGAATTACAATTTTCATTTATTTTTTTTCAACATTCTATGAAAAATAGTTGAGATAAATAAATTAAATTAATCCCTAATATTTTATTCATGCTTAATAGTTCTTTGAGTTAGTCGAAAACAGGCGGTACATTTTGACTCAATAAGCAGAAACGTCTTTCATTACAAATATATTCTCTTCATATCAGTTTGTAACTGAAATCAAGATACATGTTCCCAATTAATCTTTTTTTTCATTTAAAACTTGGAATATATCGAGATAATTATTAACGTTTCTGTAATAAAAAATGATTAATTGATGAATTAATTAGGGAAATGCCATTGTTTACTAAATCCGCCGGAAATTCACAATGCATTCAAGTAAATTATTGACTTTCCCCCCTCAAATAAGAATAATTTAAATTCAAGAAAATGACAGCTTCTGAAAAACTTGTTCCTAGGTTACCCTTATTGACCCCACTGATTTTCCTGCTTTGATTTCGTCATTATTCCAGCAACTGGAATGATTTTCTGACATGTTTGAGCAAAATATACAATTCTCTTTTACAATTAAGTGTTATCTTATGGCTACTAATAAAAGAAAGCGAATCATTTAAAAAATACTTTTTCGAAAATAGGCCAAAAAGTTTTCATTTGAATTTTAATTTCTGTAAGATTTTTCTTTGATATTTTAGTGATAATATTACAGGCATAAAGTAAAAATTTGAAATCAACTAAATTTCTCATTGCGAGGTTCAAAAGGCCTCATTTTAATTTTGGAGAATTATATAGTCATATGATTAAAGTCCAGGTGAAAATAGTTATCTGACACCAAATCAAGACGTGAAATTGAAAAATCATTTTATTATTTTTTTTAGTCGATTAGTGTCGTAATATCTCAGTGTAGGATAGGCAAATTTACTTAAGTAAAACTTTTGAACATTTGAATAATATATAAATCTAGAGAATCCCAAATTTACCTATCAGGTATTACATTGATGCCGCAGATTTCGTTTCAACTTCCAAAAACTTCAGTTACATAAAAATTAGTCAGACAATTTTCTTACATTTAACAAAGTTGTAAAACAAAAAGATTTTCTGACTTTTGTATTTTCTGTTTTCGGCTAACTTAAAATTTTTTTATGAAGCAACAAAACGCCATTATTGCTATTGTAGCAATTATGCAAGCCATTATTGCTACTTGACCTAAGAATATAAAACATGAAATATTAGGATCTACCTTCCAAGCAATTCGACAACTAGTTTTTATTTGAATTACACTCTGTGATTAAATTTTTGCTCTTTCGTACTCTCACTTTTGCTCAATGGCTGTGTTTGAGACCAACTACCATCCGCCTATTTTAGGAGCGTAGTAATGTTATGTACGCAGGCGTACAAAGTGTGCGCACTCTGAAGTCGGAAAGAGCGATAACTTTTTGGAAGAGAGAGCCCACGCAAGCTACCGATGGGGGCGCTGAAATCAATAAACCCGAGAAGTAAAGGAGACCTCCGTGGAACACCTCGACTCATTCGAAAGCGCGAGACTGAAAAGAACTCAGTCGCTCTCTCCCCCCGAGCACTCCCTCATGTTTCGGCGGGACTTCGGATCGAGCTGTCGCTGAGATGAAGAGTCCAAGTTCCGGACTATGAAGAGTCTCTTTGACAATTCTTCCTTTCGTACCTGAGAATTTTCAGAGAACATGCCAGGCTTAATTAAGAATCGAGAAAGAGAATAAATAAATATTCTTTTGTTGAAAAATTTGCATCTTAAAAATATAGCTTGACTGAACTTCATCAGCAGTTTTTGCTCTGTGTCCGTAATTGCAAGGATGGCAAAGATTTGGTTATTCAATGCCATCTTGATTTTTATGTCTCATTCCATTGGTAAGTCATTTCTGTTTTATATGATAACTCTCCAATTGTTTGTAAAACAATCATTTAGACTGACACTAAAATTGAAACTCTGTATCCTATTAAGAATAGGAACCTAATTTGATTATGTTGTCTAATTTGATTGAATTCAAGTCAGTTTCTTTCCCTATTTGAAACTTATTTCAAACTCTGCCAATATTAACTGCAGGAGTAATATTGTGCGCTTTTTCAAACTTCTTAGCATAATTTCTCTCATTCATTTTGAAAGGACGCCCATTCTTCTCTTTTACATTCCATAAGCTCATCGTATTTGTTTTTAACATGCAGTCTTATATCCGCAGAATGTATTTGGCCTGATATTTATCTCAAGTTAATCATAGCACACTTTTAAAAGTCCTTCGAATAGACTTCACGAAGGAAACTGACAACATCTTGTCTTGCAGTTTAAGAACTATACCATTCAAAATTTGAACTGAATACTGAAATGGAACTGAAATACAAACCAACAGAAGAGAATATTTATATAATTTATAACGTAATGTATAAAATGAAAATAAATAGCTTCAGTTATTTCTTTCAATCTATTTGAATAGAAAGTCTGATAGATGTTCAAAAACAGATAAGAGGCCTAATAACGATTTCTTTCTTTAAAAATACTCTTATGATTATTGAATTGGGGTTTTGATTGAAGTTTTGGGGTTCTTTTAACTATATTAGTGGAGTTTCATTTTTAAAATTCAATGCTAGTTTAAATTTATTATGAATTTTATTTCTTTATAACCAATAAAAATTCGGATTCTAGATTTATGAAACTCTTTCTATAATAAAATGAAACATAAACTATTGAATAGCCGGAATGCAATGATTGAAGGAATTGTTTTCAAAAGTGTTCCTCGTAAAATATTTAGAATATTCATGGAGTTTTTAGTTTCTTAAAATCCTTAATAAGAGCAACTTATATAGATATTTTTATGTTTATATTCTTAAAGGAGTCATATGCTTCTGACTTAATTTAATAAATTACAACGCAGAATTTAAGAAAAGTATTTGTTGATTTTTCCTCTTAATGTTATCTTTAGAACGCGTTGGAATGATGCTTATATAATACGTAAGTTGGTAACTTTAAAAGTTAAAAAAACCTTTCCTTTCATTTACTTAACATGTATTAATTACTATATATATTCATTCTCCAATTCTTTCCTTCATTAATAATTTTAAACTACATGCTTCATTATATTTACACATACTTTATGTTAAAGTGTGAAAAATAGCTGAAATTTCAATGGCATTAAATCTCTTGAAATTATAATGAGAAAGAAAGTTTCTACTAAATTCCTTTTCAATCGTGTATATTTAGAAGCAAAGAATGTTTACACATAATTGGAATCAAGCTGAAATAAACCACATTGGAGTGATATATAATCCAAAAAACATATATTATTCTTATTTTCTGTATTCAAATTAATTTTATGTACTTTTTGAAACTTATATATTGAATAATATATACGGGGATCACTTATAGAAATGAGAATGCATTCAAATAAAAGTGTATACCTTACAAGATTGTAGTGAACCCTATATTAAATTACAAAATTGCATAATTCCTCAAATATTTAAATATAATATTCAATTTAAAATTACTATTATTATTTTTTACAGCAAAAAATTAATAAATACCTACTTATATATCTTGAGAGAAAATAAACAAAGAAAAGATGTTATTGTGCAATGATTTATTATATTTATTAAAAAGGATTTATTTTCCTTAACTTCTTTAAATTTTAAAAGGAATTAAAGTAATCTCATTGATTATTTAAGCATCTATTAATTATTACAAATATTCAAATGCCAATTTAATTCTTTTCTTATCCATCAATGCCTATCGCAACACTTTAGATGGAATACATATTTTGACTGTGCAGGATAATGATAACCATTTATTTAAATTCATGATTTTTTTTTGTTTTAAATACATACAAAATTCAATACCGAAAAACACTCATTTTATAACTTTTAAGTAATTTCTTGATAAAATTTATTCAATACAATCCATTTTAGTGCAATTAAGTATATTAAATTAATTTTATTTATTTTTTGTTTTAAAGACATACAAAATTCAATATCGAAAAACACTCATTTTATAAATTTTAAGTAATTTTTTGATAAAATTTATTTAATATAATCCATTTTAGTGCAATTAATTATATTAAATTAACTTTCTCCTAATTTTGAACCTTGCTGTTAAGAATCAAAATATATAAATCATTTTAAAAGGACTCTTGATTAAGTCAATACATTCTAAGTAGAGTGCAATTGTTTGAAGAATAAAATAGTTTAAATTGATATTATTCGCTTATATCTGTGAAAGAAACTTCTGTATATTTAACAATATATGACTAAAATTTTCTAAGGCAAATGCTTGGAAATGTGTGCTCTTTTTATTATTCAGATCTGTGATTAGCATATATCCATTATGTCAGCCACCAGAACTGGAATTTGAAAACGGAAGGGCGCTAAACACGGAAAAATATATGTGTTCAAATAATAAATATTAAAACAAAATTTTGAAAGAATCAGTTTATGTCCGTTAAAATATGTGTAAAAACTATACTATCAAAATCCATGCAGCTATTGTTAGACATTGTAGGGTCAAATTCCAAAATTCGAAAAACTCTTCACAAAGAGGAAGATATCAGAAAATTCTGTCTCTACAAATCAAATTATTTGTAGTATCTGGGCATTTCATTAGAAATTCCAATTTAAATTATTTTAACGTATATAAAATACTCAAAATCTATTTTTGATCGTTCAATAAATATAGGCTAATAGGGGGATTCATTCTGATTTATTAATGCATTTATAATCGAATTTAAATCGCGACATTAATTAAATTAATTTCTTTCTTTTATAGAGATTTTAAGACAACTTTAAAAATATAAAGTATATAAAGGATGTTTGAAGAGCAATCCTTTAAAAATAAATTCCGGTGGTTAAAGATGAACTATTTTTTTAAAATGAAAACATGTAATTCATGATGCAATCAGATATAGTAACTTTTTAACTTCTTGGTTTTGTTACTACGAAACATTCTCGATCCTAAGTCTCTTTTCTGAAGTCTTCTCATAAGTCAGGCATAAGATAGAAATGCACTATAATCCTATGCATCTATTAGGAATGAAGAAGAACTGCGTTGCTTTAAGCACAGTATTTTTTATGAAATAATGAAATAAATGAAAAGAGGATAAGTAAAATTCAAAAGAGATGTATTATCGAATGAATTCACTATTAAGAGTAGGAAATATCTTTCAAAACAGCCGGAAAAGTCTTTTGAAATCTTTTCAGTGGACAAAATTTCTATTTCTATTTGAAATTTAAAGTATTGGAAGATTAATGATTATACTGTGTTCAATCTAGAAAGCAGACTGACCGCATGAATTATTCTCCTTTTAAGCATTTGCACAAACGCATACATCCTGAAGTAATGCTTTGTATTAGATGACACATCTTCAAACCTTTTTATATTTGTTAGCAATACGATTTGATAGTTTAAATAAATGATGAAATAGTGAGAAAGGTTAGAATATTTCCCTTGGTTTCTCAATGAGAACATTCAATTAGTAGGAAAAAAAGGCTCAATTGTAAGGTGTTTGAATAAAAAGAAATAGCATAGTCTAAGCTATATTTTTCGAATATCTTTTAACCTGATGTTATAAAACATTATACGATATAAAACACTCTGTTGTACAAAGTTTTTTCATGCCATTCAAAACAAAAATTCTATTTTTTATTCATCAATTCATCACAAAGATCTTAGATTAT
>JAOUZG010033074.1:1869790-1894991 GCA_026289955.1 Argiope argentata
CTCTGTTTGTTCACTTTATGTATTGTCTTATCATGAAATTAAAAGTTGGAAAGCGATTTTGAACCTAAACATATGAATAACGGACAATGATTAAATAATAAAGGTAAACCAATTATTTCTAAGCAAGGCATCTGAAAAACACGTTTTTTATCTACTTTCCTTAACAATTTCTAATCAGGGATTTCTCATTAAGAAAAAGATAAAACATTTAGTTAAAAAATACGTTTCTTTGCAAAGTAACAATTTTCATCTCTTAGGCTGATATATGATAAACTTATAGGTTAGATTCACAGAAAAAACCTGGTGCTTATTTTTAGGAATCCAAATAAATATTCCTTCAACGTTCTTAATTAAAATAAATTCATTATTAATGAATGATCTGACTGGAGAGAGGTTTTAAGAAACTTATGATTAATATTGCAATATATATTTGGTTTTGAATTTAGGAACCTTAAATTTGAAAAAGTGTCAGTGTTCATTGTTATTACAATCCGTTTTTATTTCTTTCTTATGAGCATAAAGAATATTAAAAAAAGAACATAAATATCTTTGTTCAATGTAGAAATGGACTATTTGAGTGAGAAAATTTTTAAGTATCTTTCATGTCCATGCTTTTAAAATTTGAAAAAAGAAAATTATTATTAGAAAAAAATATGTTACTGGGAAAGGTAAGGTATACGCAAAAGTTATTTATATATCTGAAATTTCGCATTGCTATGGAAAAAAATAAAAATGATTTTATAAATCTAAAGGTAATATTCTTTTAATGACTGAATCCTTGTGCTAAATTAGTGATGTTTAACGAAGGCGGTTAATACGCTTCTCTTCATACAAATATAGTTACTTTTAATACTTCAAATATTTGTCATATTTATCTGGGGAGAAAGTTAAGAAGCGCGTTCATTTTATTATTATGAGCAAGTTTTAATTACTACAGAGAGTGTAATCCTCTTGTAATAACATATGATTTTAAAGAAACATTTCAATTGAAATACAAAGACACTATATTTTTCTCTAAATTTACCATCGTTAATTCATTTGCTGCAAGCCTAATTTTAAAAATCAATCTTTTTACCAACCATCTCATTCATCATAAATTTTCAGTGATTATTTTGTGATAGCTTGTTAAATTATTTCAATATTTCTGTTTAAATGCCTTACTTGGGGACTTTTTTTTGTGGGGGGGGGGGGTAGAGCGGAAAAGTTATTTGAGGTTTAAAGGAAATTGCATGCAAATAGTTTACATCTACCTAGCCAGTTGTTGCGAAATAAAATCTAGCTTAGCTGAACCTGAAGATGAACGATGTTTGAAGGTCTCATTGATACATTTACAACTAATTTCATTACGCTTATCAGTTCCACACTTAATTTCTTGTAATTTTCTCTGCATATTTCTGTATTTATTTATTTTACATATATGTATTTTTTGCAATTATAAAAAATATTCTGAAGAAAACTGTTCAAACAAATAAAGGTACATTTTCAAAATTTTATTTAATTCTCGGACTTTACAATAAAGTTAATATCATCATTAATAATCTTAAAAATTTAAAATGTGTCTAGGAAAGAAATTATTTGTCAAAAAAATAACGGTTGGAAAAATGAAAATTATAAATTCTTGGTTAAAACAAAGGACTTTAATGACTAATGGAGATAGGATTTATTCTTTAGAAGAATTACTTCAATTTTGGTTTCTAATTTTTTGTACTGATCATTGGAACTTATGAAGAAAATTCCTCAAAACCTTTTTTATTGTTTCGGGGTTTGTTTGTTTTTTCGCGATCTCATTGCAGTGTTATACGAAAAGTATCTGACTATTTGAATAATGTCTATAAATAAGCTGAAAACTTATATGCATAGCTTATTTGTTTTTATCTTTGTTCTAGAAATAAAAATATTTCTATAGTCGATAAAACTGATACCAAATTAAATGACATGAAACCAATTTAGAACTGCAAACGGATTATTTTATTCTTAAAGTAAAATCTTACGATCAATTCTGATTCTTCTTCAATTCTTTAATTTTTCTACAAGAGCTAAAAGAGGAGTTTCTTTTAACACTTCAACGTTTTAACCTGAAATGGGTGATAATTTCTTTCAATATACTACAATTCTTAATTTGAAACTTTAACAACTATAAAGTACAACCAAAATTACTGAAGCCCTAATTATTTAAATAACATTGATTACAAAAATTTATATATTATTTTTTTCTATGGATTCTATTTAAAGTGTCACCATATTTAGGCATGCTAGACTTCTAAATTGGATATATGCACAACTACACAGCTGTCTACATTGAAACTATGCAACATTTTTTAAATAAAATTACTATTGCCTTAATGAAAATCACTTTTCAATACAAACTCTTTTATTTCTCCCTTTTCTTTGAAATCTATACTGTTTTCATTTTTTAAGATCTCTAGCTTTGCAATTACAATTACAAAACAAAAGGAAAATGTTTTTTCTGATTTTTAATCTTTTGATGAGAATTAAATTTATTATATTTCATATTAAATTTAAAATATCAGGCCACGATGCTCATGTTTTTCATATTCTCGATTTCTTCTATATTTGTTATTGGGTGTAATCATAGCTTTTAATAAAAACCGTAATTCAAATTCACTGAAGTATTATTTTTCCACTAAGAAGTTTCGAAGTATTTATTGTAAAATAAAACAATCAATTGTCCGTTATTCTCCTTAATGTGAATAAACTTTTGCATATGTTTACAGAAATAGTAAGTAGAATGAACATTGGCATTTCTCAAAATGCGTCTATTTAAATATTACATCAAATTATGTATCTTCTAGTAAAAAAAGAACATTAACCTTTCTTAAATATTTCTCGCTTAAACTGAAAATAAAATCAATATGACAAAGAGGTGGCATCCATTTTCAAATATTTGTTGGCAAAGAAATATTTATTCAAAGAATGCGAAAGAGCCGATTACAACTTTATCCTTAACAGAATTAGATCTCATTCTTGTTATTTTATTTTGCAATGTTGACACCTCGAAATCTAGAGGAAAAAAAGTACTTTTGCATGAGTTGCTCTAAGAGGAAAATTTAAAATAATGTAAATAGAAGTTTGTAGCTTTGAAAGGAAAACATGGGAAATATGCACCTGTTTGTTTCGGTTCATTTTCTCAGAACTGTCTTTAAAATAATGTTATCAAATATTCCTCAAGTGAAAAATAATAGAACGGTGGACATACTTTGTGAGCTGTTAGAGAATATTTAACTGGTTTCGTCAACTTGTATTTTTCCCTTTTCCAGAAAAATTTGATTATTTTCACACTCATTAAAAAATATTATCAATATTCCTATTACTTTAGTAAGTAAAGTGTCGCGAAGCTTTCTTTGTCCAGATTATAATTATCATTAAAACAAGTGGCTAATCTGGGGATTGTAAAGTATTATAAATTTTTTAAAAAAATTATACTACTTTACAATTTATAGACATTGGCTATAAATATATATAAACATTTATCGCTGGAAAGAAATGTGCTCCATTAAATGCAAATAAACATTTCTCATTTGACATTTTTTTAAATAATGAAGGAGAATAGCGTAAATTATTTTAATTACTTTCCCTGATTACATTTAAATGGGTGTCAAATAAATGCATTCAATTCTTTTATTTACTATCTCTATGGACTTTCTCAAATCTAACAAAGATTTAAAAAATCTTTTAAGTATTCTTTAACACTATATTAAATCAAGTCAACTATAAAATAATTTCCCCTACTTGAAGCGCTAATAACTCAAACTAATGAAAGGTATCCAACCACTTTGGATTTGCAGAATGGGGAAGATATAGGGAGGTGAATTCCCCATACACAAAGGAAAATGTACAGAAAATTTTTGTTAAACATTTAAGTTCAACTTGGACTCTGACGTGGCCAAAATCTCTCCTATCGATGATCTTTGTTTCTAAATATTTTAGTGGAATTTGTTTGCTTTCCAAAGACGTTACATTCTGTTCATTAACAACAGCCTCAAAATAAAGGATATTTCTGGATGCCCTGTACTTCAGGAAAACGTAAAAAGGAAAACGACTCCGTTGATTAGATACGTTTCCTATTCAGAAAGTAAAAATTAGGAAAATTAAATTATATTTAATAATTATTTCAAAGTGAATTCAAGCGATATTTAAACGATGATAGTTTGAAAGCGTTTGGTCATTTTATGAAATATTTTAATGTTCACCTATTAAAGACCCTTCTTCATCTACTTAAAGATTATATGCTTGAAATTGATAGAAGCAGAAATAAGAAAACAGTCGCATTCTACATGGTGAAGAAAGTTTAAATATCACTCAGTGGATCAAGATCACTAAAGAAATTTTATTTCATTACAAACGTTTTAGATAACTTTCTCTATTTCATGATATTGCATTTATCTAAAAAATAAAACAATTCTTAAATACGGACAGCTTCTAAATGATTCGAAGCATGTTATTTAGCTGACCATTAGCATTACTAACTTTTTAAAGATTAACTGCCTTGTACTTAAAAAAAACGCAGGTTGGCATTTACTGCTTAATTAAACCAGTATGAGTTGAAAGAACAATTAAATGTTTAAAAATATTTCTAAGAAAAACTGATTCAAAAAAGTATAAGACGTTTTTAATCATTTACAAATTTATATTACCAAACATCAACATTTACTATCTTAAATTATTATCAATTAACTATAGTTACTTTCATGAATGAAAATATTATTGCCTTTATGAAAAATCGAAGTATGAAAAGGATCTTTATTTTAAGTGAAATATTAGATATCTGATATAGGATATTATTTGAAAGCAATATAGATGTGAAATGAAATTGCTATTTCAAAATATGAAATCCACTCTTATCATTTATAAAAATCCGCCCTTTCTGTTTCGTTGACTTTCTTACTTTTATGAATTAAATTATATGCGATATTAATAAAAATATGTTAGAAGAAAATAATGTCGAATACAATAATTTTCACAATAGAAGATATTTAATAAAATGTTCAGTACATAGATTGATGCTAATGGTTATTTATTTACAGTCTAGTGGTGATTACTTTTATTAATTAGAGTTAAATTTTACAATAGCCTATTAAACAGGAAAATAATTATGCAAAGTTTCCTGATCACCTTTCAAAATGGTATTTTAGAAGGAATTTAAGTTATTCATCGTAATAAACCTTTAACAATCTGTAATGCCTAAAAACCTAGAACAAATAATAATTTATTTTGTGAAAAAACAATTTACTTTGGCCGAATATTTTCAGCGAATAAGTGTTCTTACCTAGATTTCAATTTCAGAACATGAGACTAAAGGTAATTTGTTCTTATAAAATAAGTCAAAGAGAACATGAAATTACTTTATTCATAAATTCTTCATCCAATAAACAGAGTTTATTGATCTATTAAATTATTTCCTAACAATTTTATAATAATTTCAGAAGATTTAACATTATTCTAATTGAAACTCGGAAATCAAGCATTATGAAAAAAGATTCATGTTAACTGTCAAATATATATGTGACTTTAGAAAAAGTCTTATTTGAAATACAGTATAGAAATGTCTACAGTATGTCTCTGGGGAGCCATCATAGTCTATCTGTTCTCAATTGTTCTAGCATAAAGAGATGTAAATTCAAAGAGGCAGTACTAAGCTGAAGCCTTATCATATTCTTTCATTATTCCTTTCGGGGATTTTCTGCTTTGTATTTAATAGGAATTCCAGTGTATCCAACAGTAATTGCTCCATATAAAATAAACACTTTGGATTGCATCATTTTGAACATTTTTCCAATACCACTTAGTAAACTTTAGCTGAATAAATACCATGAACAACTGCTCTTTCAAAATTAATTCTTGAAACATAACCAGTAACTTTTTATTATTATAGTACTTTTCAAAAACTTCATGAGTGAGCGTAAACCAATTTTAATGCGGATTCTTTTAAATGAACAGTTTTGGAAGTTATATATATATATTCTAATTTTATCTTATGTATGTTTTTAGACATATTTTTTAACACCTGAATTTTGTAACACATTTGTACTCATTACTGAAAGCACTAAAAGTTCAACTACATGATCTCATTGACAATACACCTTAAACTTTTCAATAAAACGTCAATTAATTATTTTTAATTAAAATTGACCTAATTGAGTGGCGCCACTTGTTGGAGAAATCCAAAAAAAAAGACATAATATCTTTAACAATGAGAATGTCCATAATATTTTGTGAAATACATCAAAGACTAAAATGCAGAAAAGGATAAAAATAGAAATAGTCTTTAAGAATGCGCTTTTGCAAATGCATTAAAAAGAAATAAAGAAATATAATAAAAAGATATACGCCTGCCAGGAATAAAACAAGACCGTAAAAGCATGATGCATTGAGAAAAATTCTTTGAAGAAACTCTGACAAAGTAAGCAAGAAGATTTTTGAATATTGATTGAAAATGAAAATATAACATAAATGTCATAAAATCCATTTTATTTAGAATATATAAAGAAACGAACAAAACACTCCTTTAGAGATTTTCTTTTTATTTCTATTGAAATAACTTTCTCGCTCAATATTACACAAATGTATTTTTACCCAATTATTTATTATAAAAGTTTATGCCTATGTAGGCTAATATAATTTCCACTATCGAACCATGAATTAACCATTTTTATCGTCTTTAAAACAAATGGGAAATTAAGGAATATAATTTAAATGAATCCAGTAGAAATGAATTTCTCGGGATAAAAAAAGAGTAAAAATAGAAATTTTAGTGAAACTGGAGTTTTACAACAGTAAAACAAACTACTTAGTCTTAAAAATCTTTGTATAACTTCAGTAGAAGTAAAATTTTGAGATAAATTGAAACTGCTTATATTTTGAATGATTTTAACTTCATGTATTCGTCATTTTTTCTGGATTCAAAATTCTGGAGCATTTTTGAATGTAACAGAATTTTTTCTATTGTCCCTTTAAAAAAAGGTGACGGTGAAAGAATCATTACTTTTTTAAATAATGTCATTAAAGAGGGACATAATAAAGATTTTTCAAAGAGAACTTAATTACCTTTGTGTTAATAGCTTAAAAACAAAAAAATACCACCTTCACCAAATTCGAAAAAAATTCTGTTTATTCCTGAAGTCTATGACAAGCATTTTAATTATTTGATTTTTCAAAGCCCAATTTTTGTGCAACTTTATTGATGCTGACCACCAAGCGCATGAATTTTGTAAAATAACCAAAATAAAAATAGTCTCTGAATTTCTTTTCGAAATATCTCGGACAGTTAGGTTTCAGGACTTGATGTCTACTGGCCAGGCTTAACTTCCCTCCTGCAGACAAACTTCTCTGTTCAAATGGATAGTTTTAACTTGGAATCCGGATCGGCTCTTCCGCCATTGAAAGGGGGAGAATTGAACTTCTTGATTCAATGTTTGGATTAATTCTTTAGACAGTATTTATTAAAATTATTTAAATCTTTAATCTTAAATTTATTTTAAAATCAATAGTTTAGTACACATATGTTCCTGAAGCTGATTAATTCTATTGATTCCACTTTTAGAATTATTTCTGCAAAAATAATTTCAATTTCTATAAAACGACTCCAATTACCATAATAATAAATCCATTTTCCCAGAAATGAAATAAGAATAAGCTGTCATTAAAAGTACTTAATTAAACATGAAAGAAAGCTACACAGAAATCGTAGCCCTGTAAGACCTTTCAAAACGCCAAAAAAGCCTATTTTTTTCCATTTACCGAAATTTTTTGCCAAAAAAATAGTTTTCGCATAAACGAAAACCATTCTCTTATTGGTTCTTCGTTTTATGCCATATTTGCATGAAAGAAGATAAAAGAAAAATTAACACAGAAAGAATTTCTATCGTTCCAATTTATTTCTTCCCAGTAATCAAGCACAATTTGTAAACAATGCCAATATAAAGTAACACAAATTAAACAGGAAGATAATTTGCTAATTAATTTTTATCCTTCACTAATGAATGAATTTTTATTCAATACAAGGAAAGAACCATTTTATAAAAGAAAAAAAAATAGTCCGGTAACATTAAAAGTTTAAATTCAGCAGTTATGTTTGGGATTTGCAATGATTTTAATTCAGAGAAAAAGTAAGGAGAAATCAAAGATATCAGTAATGGGTTTTTTTGCAGTTTATTTTCAACAGTGCTAAATTAAAATGGAAGTAAGATAAACCTTATTAACAATTTTCTAATTTTATTAATTTAATTTAAATGTCTTTTTTATTGTAGTAAATACTATGAGGAAACAAATTTAGATACCGTATTCACGATCAAAGCCACGAGCATCTTACTGAATATTTTAATGACCTAACAATAAAAAATAATATCTAAATTAAAAGTAGTTTACTTGTCAATGGCATTAAATGATTCTACGAATATAGAAAAGTTTAAAAATAGCTTAAAAGAATGAGTGAGAAAAATGGACCCTTGTTCTCATTTAGTTTTTTAATAATTTATTCATGTTTTTAATACCCATTACTAACATTCATTGAAACTAATGCATTAAGCAGTTTAAATTATAGATAATGTTGTTTGCAGTAATATACATATAAATTAAGTCATTTGCAAGGACAGTACCCAGAGATAAAATATTATTTCCAGGTACTGTATACACAATTAAAAAAATTTTTAGCAGATGAATTGTACTAATGACCAGTATTTACTTCACTTTTGTCATAACAGGTAAAATACCTATTTATAAAACGTTATTTTCAATTTTATAATGAATAATAAATATTTCACGAATTATTTCTTTAGTTTTAATAACTACAAAAAAAAAAACGTTTATTGTCATTGTCATGGCTGAAATTAGATTCAAACTTCTTCTATTACTTCCACAAATACTTGAATATTTTTCTAATCCATTATTGAAAACTATATTTTTTGGAAACTGTTTATTTTAAGATAACATGTTTTACAGGTACCCTACTTTTGAATAAATTATCCTTTATTATACTGAAAACATTATAAATTTTGTTCAAAATAAATATTTTGGAAATTTTAAATTCAGAGTGCATGCAATTACTTGATGGCCTCAGTTAAGAAGTATCAGTCGCAATCAGAAATTTGTAGGTGAATGTTGACTCATGGACTTGGCTAGTTACATTAGACCAATTATTTAATTTATTGTACTCCGAAATTTAATCTTTTTTCAATGACGGTGTAAGCTAGCAATAGAAGTGGGGATAGAAGTAAAAAGATAGTAATTTTGAATATGACAATCGATTTATTCAATTTGAATTAATTTAAATAAAATATTCATTTATATAGTTATCACTTTCATTTTTTACAGAATTTAATTCCTTAAATATATTCAGCTTGCAACAGTGAACATAAAAAGTAGGGACCCGCTTTGCTTACTAAAACTGAACCTATGATCTATAGATAGAAAACAAGATATTGCCACATTGGCATCAGACGACCTCGAGTAGAGTTAATAAGTTTCTTTTCACTATCTCGCTTATCAAGATTTATACCTTAGTATTGTATTTTTACAAAGAAAGTTTTTATTCTACCAATTGCATTATGAGCAGATTTAAACTACATTATTAGGAAAAAAATCAGCAAATTTACCGATAATCAAGGGTTTAACGTAGTGGGTGTTTGATGAAGCAGTCCAAGGAGCTCAGTAACAAATGAAGACGCTTATTCAACACAAGGGCACTGACACACAAACAGGCAAAAAATAGCCGACACATACGTAATAGTCTCACTTACAATTAACAGCAGCTGGCGAGTAGCTAATCGGTTATAAACAGGCCAATTTTGACTGCCTGATTACTATAGACACAACTATACGACTGGCAATTCAGCACACAACTTAATGCTGTCTCAATAGTTAACTGCAAGATTTGGCCCACGACTGGCTACATGATCGCCACTCAACTGCTTCACCCTGACTTCCTCTTCTGGCTTTTAATACACTCATGTCCATAAATTAAGGATAATGCAAGTTCAGGAAAAGAAAGAGTCAGAAGCAAAACAAAGATAGCTTATTTGCAAAACCTATTTTTTCAATAAAAGGTAAAGAGCAAAAAGGACGCTATATGTTTGATATCATTTTAAAAATTTTGCCAGCTGGAGCAAATTACAAAAAAATCTATTTGAAAAGTAATATTACATGGTTGGTATGATGGTTAATACAAAGTATCTCTCTCGGGCGATTCAATACAGTTCATACAACATCTAGGTCTCCTGAGTATCAAATTATCGACCTGACCTCGAGGAATATTACATCACTCACCAAGTAAGGCTCCCCGAAGTTCCTGTAGACAGTTAGGGGAAGGTTGACGGCCAACTCGTCGGGCAAGCATGCATCACACAGACTCTACTGGATTCAAGTCCGGTGAGAATGTTGACAAGTCCATACGGGTGATATTTCCCAAGCGAAGGTATTCGTTTAAGGTGTTTTCATGGTGAGGACGGATCATGGTGAGCATGAATTCTGCTCTCATAGCACCCCGAAACAAACGTATGTGTTGTTCCAGAATAACATCCCGATAGATCTTGCCTGTCAGGGTTCCAATTTGAAAATGTAAGTCTGGAACTCAAACAAGCAATTTTTCCACCATAACGGTGACGTTCAATGATATTCTCTTGGTAGTAACAGGTACCTGGCACTCTCCATATGGAAGTCTGGCAATCTAAACCAGGTCTTGTCGGAAAACATCACGCAAGCCCACTGTTGCGGTGTCCGCAATGCATGCTTTTTACTCTAGGCTAACTGTAGGTGACATTGAGTTGCAAAAAGTGGAACAGAGCTGCCAGGCCAACGAGCATATGAAGCAATCTGTCCTAAGTGACTGTACACGTTCTGCTTTGAAACTATTGTACTAGTGGCTGAAGAAAGCTGATGAGACAGGTTTTATGCTGTGCTCCATCTGTTTCTTTTGGCAGTGACTGGTCAAAAAGGTCATCATTCGGCGTTGTTACACGAGGGCTATCTATGCTGTAACATCTACACACGTTACTATCCTTTTACTGGTCAGTGTGAAGTTTTTTGGATACTTACAGCTGGGAGTACCCACATTCCAGACGTCTGATAACTGTGCCGCATAAAAAATCATTCATATGCGTTCTTTGTGTCATATCTATGCAATTATAGCCCTGAAAAGGCTTATAAAGCGGTTGTGAACAATTTTACTTCATTCCCTTACATTCTTGTCATTGTGACATACTATCGTTGTCAATTGGTGGCTTCCTGAAATTTTCATATAATTTTTGAAGAGGTGTGTAATTATTTTACTGATTATATATATATATATATATATATATATATATATATATATATATATTTATATATTTATATATATATATATATATATATATATATATATATTCCTTGGGAATCTGAATTATCCTTAAATTATGGACATGAATGTAGCTCCTAAACCAGGTTGTAGACACTTCTAGAAGAAATCCCTAGTTCTTGTCCTAATGATCCTATCCCCAAAATTTCTGGAGATTCTTGTATCTTTTATTTTGTCGTTAAATTCACCAAATTCATCTTCAAGGTCGAGGATTATAGTTGCGGAATTTCGTTCGGCAATCATAAGAGGCATCAATAAAACCCTTTTCCAAGAACCAACTTTATTGAGAAACAACATTACAAATTCATGACAATGAATCCTTTCAATTTCATCAATATCAGAGTACTTTTAAATTTTGTTAGACATTTTTAAACTTGGAGCTGTCAGGATTTAGAATTTTCTTTTTATCTAACTTACTTTAAAATGCAATTTTATTACTGAATAATTTTTTTTAAAAATATACTGTCAGCAGCAAATTAAATTGAATGAATAGTAAACCAGCTTTCAAAAACAAATTGAATGAAAACAAAACAATCATTTGTCTTCATTGAAGCACTTAAGTTCTTGTAAAGTAACAAGAGACTTTATTTTAATATTTTTAAAACTAAATTCAAATATAAATGTGAGTTTTAAAAATTCATAAAACTGCATCCAAAATATGAAGAAACTTATAAATAACACAATATATCTGGAAAATTTTTTCATCCATAGGTACTTAGAGAATCTGCAAATATTGTTCATTTGTAGATCAGTAGAATATCTGCAAATAACGTTTTATATGTAGGTATTATATCTACAAGTTAACTTTTATTTAAGAAATAATTATTTCTTTCAATTATTTTAAATATTGTATAATTAATTTTTGAAAAATAGACCAAATCTGGGATATGTTAGTTTCAATTTCATTTTCATATCGCCTACGCTTCCATTAGAAACCAATTCAGGGCGCATTCTTCATTACCTCGGATAAAGTGTAAAGTTGCTAATATATGAGAAATTAAAGCAAAAATACTAAGCCTGGTGTATATTGAGAGCATATGTGTCGAATACAATTCCATTTATCATGTTGATACTACAGGTCTCTAGTTAATCTGAATGGTGGTCGAAAAATTTATCAATGTTTTATATTTTCGAGAGCATAAATTCCTTTTCATAAAATAAAATCAGCAATGTTGCTTGAACTATAAAAATGTAGAAAAGTCTTTTTATTTGAAGTTTTAAGAGAATAACACTTTCATTTTGAAACGGGATATTTCAGTAATTATGTTTATAAATAATTCCAATTTTGGAATAGAACTAATCCATCCTAATCAATTCATTCTTACGTTGTTCAATGGATCTCTTTCCTGTGATTTTTCAACAATATTTCCATTACTACCAGGAAAACAACCCAGGTAGTACTGGATTGTTTTCTTGTTAACTCACTCACCAGGAAAACCTTTCTTAACAACATTCTTTAGAGTCAATGTATTACGTGTAAAACCTAATCAGTAACAATTTCAACAATTCTTTCTTTGAATAAAAGAAGAATTCATATTTTGAACTGTAACAGTCTCCGCAATATTCTACAAGAACTTAATGGCATTAAATTATTTATTACTGTTAAGACTATCTGCTATGTAATAGTCTTAATAGTACTGACTTTTGAAATATTACCTGAATATTTATCAGCTAGTTGTTTCCGAATATAAGTTCTGAAATCCTTCTTTAATAATTTTTTAGGTTTCTAAAACTTTATACAAATCTGAATTATATGCATAATCATATTTTTATATATAATTCCCCACTTAACAAACAATATTACTCATCCCATCCTTCGAAATTTTAATAGAGGTCCGAAAGTCGTGAATTTCCCTATCTAATAATGAAT
Source organism: Argiope argentata (assembly GCA_026289955.1). NCBI lineage: Eukaryota > Metazoa > Arthropoda > Arachnida > Araneae > Araneidae > Argiope > Argiope argentata. The sequence continues at coordinate 1,883,008 of JAOUZG010033074.1, forward strand.
ACAACTGATTTTTTTCACAATATGAGCATATATTATAGAACAAACAGAAATGAAATATCTTCTATATTCATTATGGCCTGAGAAATATTCAGTTTTCTCCCTTTTTCTTTTATCAAATTTGGAAAATAAAGACAGGCGGAATGATGAGAAGAAATTTTGTCTATCTGCTGTCTCTACTATAATTTTTAAATTAAATTATTAATGGAAATTTAAGGTTTGATTCTTGATTTTATAATTTCGAAAATATTGATATTTGCACATTTCTAGACAGATATTAAAGTCATGAAACATTATTATAGCCATCTAAAAAAATAATACAAAATCTGAGATTAAAACATGGATTTTGGATGGATAAAATCTGAAATTATTTTTATTTATCGTTACATAAAAATTTTAAGCATTTTTTTTGTAATCAGATAAAATATAACTGAAATATTTTTCAAAAATCAAATAGGGCTGTAAATTAATTCAATGTATTTTATGTGATAATTTCATTTTAAATAAAAATGCTATAATTAATTTGTAATCATGAACAAGCTTCTTTTAATTAATTTTTCTTAAAAATACTGTATTGAATATTTAACTTTTATCCCACAATTGGTTGTAAACTATTATGATAAAAATTACTCCATTATACTTAATAAAAATATCTTCTTGTAAAATGATAAGTTTAACTTTTTCGATTTGCTGATCAGTTCATTTTAACTTATTTACATTACGGTGCAGTTTTGCTCGATTTGATTCCAGCACCATTCAATTCCACTTACGCTGATTCAAGATTAAATTTATTTTCTAATTTACTGCTTTATTTAATGGCATCTTAACAGTTTTTGTGACGTTCAGTACGAATTACAATTTTAAATTCTTTTTTATCATAAGCAAACCTGAACCTGAAATAAATTTTCGGATATTAAAGCTGAATATTAAGTCGCGATACATAATAATTAATAATTGTTATTCATATTAAGGGAAAATATACGAGTGATATTTTAAGTCTTATTTTGCGTATGTTCAAGACATGTGTTAATATATGTTGACTAAAAACAGCGGTGATTCCAATGTGAAGTCGCTTGCACGTGACCCTGTCAGTAGACCCTGCTCCTCCGCGGAGGGAGTGTGCAGCGGCGAGAGGCCAGTGACTTCAGCAGCCGATGCCTCCTTCCTTGTATCAAGCACTAATTTCCACTCGTCACTTCCATCACGCGAGATGAGTGCAACAAAAAATGCAATGTGAAACTAACTGAATTGATTGCTAGGCCTTCCATTCACAGTTCCCTCACGTATCTCGAACAAACCTCAAGAGAGAAGTCTATGGTGTTGAAAGGAGAAAAAATTCACCCAAAATAAATAAAGCCATGTGTACCACGGTGTTAAGATAGACTCGAAGACGTGTACTGCATGTCAGAAAAGATTGGGCAACTGGCATACCAGAGAACTAATAGAATTTGTTAGGATGATAAAAATAAAAATAAATGACTGTTAAAATAGGGGTTTTTATTAAGATATTTCTCAAAATCTCCCTAGCAAAGTTATAACTGTTATCCATTGCATAAACACATTCAATGAGAAGAGCAAACTGAGCATGAAAATAAGTTCCTAGGAGCTTTTAGCGCAACAATTCGACAGAGTTATCAATGAAAGACAATGGAACGTTGCGCAAAACCCATTGGAATAAAGTTGGAATTAATGTTTCTTGCATGTGAGAAATAAATATAAAATAAATCGGTTTTTCTTTAAATATAGAAGTCATCATATTCTAATAAAGATCCTCAATATTTAGAAAATTATACTTTATATGCAACGTTATAGAAAGGAGAACATGGAGGACCTAAAGTAATCCTAAAATTCCTGCAAGACATATTTTGAGAAACAAAAATGAATACATATCAATAAATACATAGAGGTATAGTATATAAACTTAATTATTCTACCCTTTCGTAAATGATTACAGAAACTAACACTGAAAAACTATATGTATTAATTTTTAGTTATTAGCTTTTTTCATTCACAAACTTTAATGGATATATTAAATATTCTAACTATAAATAAAGCACGAAAGGTAAATTAATGAGAATATGATCCTTTTAAAATAAATTAACCCTAAATAATATTAAATTTTATCGAATGTAACAAACAGACAACAGCTTTTGATTTAATAACTAAGCTATTACTCAATTATTAAATATTTGAATGTTAAAAGTATAAGCTTTAGGAAAAGTGGAAAAATTTAATTCTATTAAAATATAATTACTATATAAATAAAAAATAGCGTATGGCATCGTTAATTTTTAAATGATTAAGAACAATTTGGAATACATAGATAAATTTTCATTAATTGTTGCTGAAATGCATTTAGGAATACTTTGCCACTAATTAATATTTTTTTAAAAATATTACCATCGAATGGCAATAATTTAGCTTTAAAGGTGAAAAAAATATATCCTTAGTAAGAATGCAGATAGTAACATTCGATTACAAAGAATCAGAAATAATAGGCAACATTCCACTAAAACATGTTATTAATTAATGTTGCTGTTAGATTTTTATTATCTTAGGCTTGACTCTAAAAAGCAAAGAACATCGTATTGGATTTCTAGAATTAAAGGAAAACGTACAAACGATTAAAAGCGATGAATTTCAACAATAGTAAATTCGTTAAATAAAAGAAACAAACTTCAAATCAAACACAAAGCAAACCATCATTGATTAGCGTAAAACTAAAAGAAAACATACATTTTCAATTTTTTTGAATTTATTTTTAATTCCATGAGATGGGCAAGCTATAATTGGTCTCAATAAAGGGGAAAGTGTGACTTCTCTAACATAAATTAACTTTCTCTTGTTTAAACTTCTTACAAATAGCTTAATTTCTTCGCAAATTATTATTTTATATGTTCTTCGATAAGATAAAATATACAATGAAATCTTATAGTATTGAATTTCTTAGAACTAAAATTTAGTTAGTAAAAATGAGATAAACTTTATTTTTATAAAACTGATAAACTTTATTCATATATCACCTGATTATTAAATGAAACTTGAATGATACAATTGAATAATTAAATTATTGAAAAGTAGCACATTTATTTTGTTTAGTAAACAAGTAGAAATATATTTCTTGCATAAAAACAATACAGAAAAAGAGTCTTTCAGAATTTTTTCGGCATTTGTTTTCATCATGCGGTTCTCATATATTGAAGATTTCTTTGAATCCAATTCACCCCCGACGAGTTGCCTTTCTTTCGAAAAAACGAGTCCATGTCTGATTATAAGTCCCATAAATATTCCTTTCTCTAGAAGCATTTACAGTCTTGCATAATGACCCTTCAAAGTATCAAGCGACTTGTACATGCTGCAATCGTTTCTCGGAGTTGCAGAGGAACGACTTTTGGACAAGTAAAGCGACACAGAATGAATAGAAGCAGGGGAAATGATACTCAATCCTTATTTTGCCTTGTAGAGAAATTTGACAGCTTCATTTCGATGCACTGCGTTCAACTATTATTTTAAAAAAAAATTTACCTGAAATGGGATTCTTAATGGAAGAACTACAGCTCTTTTGTGGAAAATTTTGATGACAATTGGGAATTTAACTGTTTTTATCATTTACTTTATTGCATAAAATGGATTGTTTTTCATGAAGTTTTTTGGTTCAACAGTTATAGGTTTGCAAGTGCTGTATAAAATTAAGCCAAACTCCTTCTAACTAAAGTGTAAAACTAACATCAGTGAAAATCCATTTTTTTAAAAAAGTGCCATTTAAATGTATGGGGTGAAAAGAGTGAGAATCAGGAATTTCCCCAATTAAAATAAGTAAACAAACAATTAGCTTAAAAATATAATAATTGGTCAAAATCCGGACATTGAGGCAAAATATGATGAATTGATATAACGCAGTAGCAGCCCTTGATGCACGCCCTCCGATTAACAGAAGTTCGTATTTACACCTAGAGTCCCCAACTCAAAGTCTAATGAAAAAACGCATCCGCTTTTCGGTTTGTGTGAGAAGGTAATGGTTGCAGAACAGGTCTAATAGAACGTAGCTTGTTTTTCTTCCAGCTGATTTTGCCATTTTAAGAATTAATTTTGCATAGTCTTTCATGTCAGTCAAAGGAGTAATACAACTGATTCGAGTAAGTCTGGTGGACTTGCACGCAATCGCAACATGAGACGGTATCGAGGGAAGTAAAATAATAAAAACCCCTGGATAAGATTTTATTTAAAAGATCGAATGCAATAAGACCGAAAGATGTTGATGAGAATGAATGCAAAATGATTCTATAGATTTTAAATTCCTTAATGAATTTATGCAAATGATAAGCTTTTTATCTAGCTATTTAAAATTAATTTTTTTATTTCTGCTTTGCATTCCGTTCTGATCAATAATCACTATTTTGAAAAAAAAATCACAGTTTTATTTATTTTGTTAAATTTTATTTTACTTAACTGTAATAAAAACATATAAAAGCAATGGTGCTCACAGTAAATCCCTTAAACCTTATTCAACATTTTTAGCTTTTTCAAAGTCTCGCCCGAAATTTTAAAATGCTTTTTGAAAGTATTTAGAATTCCGTTTAAACAGAGGAATGACATATTTCATAGCGTCATTTGGAGCAATTGAGAGGGAAATTTGCAAATATCATACTTTTCTACTTAAAATAATAGAGTGAGATGGAGAAAGAATCTGTATTTTTTGTGAACATCTGATCATGTTTCACAGCATTCATTAAGAATTGCCTTCATTCCCAAAATAAAAAAAATAACTAATAATCTTCACTTACATGACAGTTTTCAGTTACTTTTGTGTTCCTTAATTACCTAACAAACTATAGAGTAATTGGGACCTTATGTTTTGGTTTCTGATTACAGAAATGAATTGACTTGAGATAAATATGTTTGAAATGACTACTCAAAATGCATTTTGATTTCTGTAGTCAACTGCCTCACAGTGCTTCATTTCAACAAAAATATTGCAAATTTCGTAAATCACATATTACTATCATAGCAATTTAATATGTTTAATTCCAAGTAATTTATAATTTTTATCTAGAAAATTTGGAAATGAACCTTTATATTTGATAGATATGTTTGAATACCATATTTGAAGGAGACAATACTTCGAAATACTCATCACAATTAATTAAAGAATTTATTTTTGTAGTAGGGAGTTCTAATTTCAAATTAAGTAGAACGTTCAATCAATTAATTTTTCTTAGAAGTTTAAAAAGATTGAGCCCCCCCATTTATTTCAATAGCAGGTCATGGAAAGAGCCCTTTTTCCTGGGTTTTGGAAATCATAAATTTATAGTCTCAGGAAAACATATTTTTGATTTATTAACGTAAATACTCCTTAAATACCAAATTCAGTTCATCACTGCCTTTTGCTTCAGACTACAAATGCGCAAATAAGTGTTTTCATTCTGATAACTTCAAAATTATCAATCTAAATAAGCATTTTGGGTAAAAATCAGTTATGGATGATTCGAGATAATTTGTTTTTTCATCTCCAGAAGTTCCTGTTTTCTACCGAAAAGAGTCGAAATCATCACTCTCACATTCCTTCATTAGTATGTTTTTAACATCCTCAACGCCAGTTTAGTTATTTTCTTCTATAACTAATATTTTACAACTTCAGCATTTATTAGCAACCAGTTTTCATACATTAAATGGTAGATTTTGTCCCCAAATTTCAGTTTATAATTTGCAACTTGGTAATGATGAACGTTGTTGTATTTATAATAAATTATTCTAAATACAAAGAAAAAAATATATGCTTTTGTAACATTAAAATCATTCTTCCAACTATCATTGTTGAAAATTATCACTGCTAAAAGAAAATACTAGCCTATTTCTCAGAAGAAAAGGTACTTTCGCAACAATTATAATCTACAATAAAAAATATATAACTTTGCAATTTTTCTAGCATATTACTGGTGTAGAGAATGAACAATGAAACTTTTGGAATTCTTAGTTTGATTTTATCTGAACGCAGTAACACCTGGAATTAACTATCGTTATAAGATAACAACAAAAAGTGAGATCCTGTTTTTTCCTTCTTTTTATATTGTTCCACTTGCATTTCTTCTTCTTTTTTTAAATCAAATTTCATTTGTTTTCCACTCTGAGAGTTCGATGCTTTTTGCTTACATTTTTCAGCATGAGAATTTTATGATCAATGAAAATGGTAAAAATCAGGTAGAAAACCCAAAAATTCAAACAAAAAAGAAATCAATAAGCAAACAAAACACAAACCATGGCGATTCGCCACGCAAGCCAACTGTGAACGCACCTGTTTTACAAATTGAAAACTAAAAGAAATCCTCTCTTTCTTAGCATTTAGAGGTGCTGGAGCTGCAGAAGAGCCAAATTCGGCTGAGAGAGTGGCTCACTGAATCTCTTTTTTTCAATCCCAAAGTTCGACTTTTTCTTTCATTTTTGTGCATGTGTGTGTTATGAGATTTGACTGTTTAAGAATTTTGGTTCCTATTTTTGTAACCTTGTTAGAAGTACGTCTGTTTTACCGAATATTAATTCTCCTTTTTTTAGAAATTACTCTCAAACAAAAAAACATTGATACTTTTTGAAAACGTGAATCGGGTGCAAAATTTTATGAAGAATAAATTATTATTGATTATAACAAATGAAAACAATGAATGTTATAGATCATTTATTTATTTATTTGGTATTCAGTTTTGAAATTAGGATTACTTAGCTAACTCATCAAAGTTGGAAGTATAGGGATGGGGAAGGATCTGATACTTTCATGTGTTGCTTTATCACATTAACATTTACATAATTTTTACTTATATCATATATTGGAAATTTAGTAGATTTGAAATGCATTCAACTTCATATATGTATTTGCAATTACAGGTCTTAGTATAACTAGAAGTAGAGTACCCATTTGAAATGACAGTATCTTGATAAATATGTTTTGGACCATTGCTAAATATGCTTTCCAGATGATTTCGAGTGTCTCGATCATAAAACATGCTTTCCAACTAATTAAATCTCAGTAGTGAGCCTCGTAGTATTTTTTATCTTCATTTTAATACTACATTTTTTCTACATCATAGCGATCAAATACTTTTTAAAATAAGAAACATAAATGATATTATATAAATTAAGCGACATATTGGTTTTTAACCTATCATCATTTTCTTATTTTATCATGTTATAAAAACCCTTTTTGAAAGTTCTCTTTCTATGAAATTAGGGACCGCCACCATTGAATGTTGATTACAAATAATGGAATGCAAAATTAAAATAAATGTTTCAAGAAAGACGAAACATATATATTAAGTTATTATCTTTTTCCTTTCTATTTTATGGAAAAAGAAAAATATCAGTATTGCATCGAAGAGAAAAAATGTCGATCATTGTGATATTAATGCAAAAGAAGAAAGAATAAAAATTCATTTATATGAATAATCACTGACCTTTCAACATGTACGAACAGCTTTCAAATATTTTTTAACAAATGTACTAGAAATCTCCATTAGTTTCTATATTTCTTAGTTTTTTCACTCTCAAATGTCGCAGAAGACATGCATATAAATATCTGGAAAATAAATAAAATAGAAAAGAAATTCTCCTTTTTCATTAAAAGCTTCATATATACCATCTATTATATAGCATATATCGTTAAATATACTTTTTGTGTATTATAAAGATGCTCATGATTTGATGCTAAATTTCCAACTTTGCTATTTCATCAGCAAACAGAGGAATTGTGCTATATAAAATTTAACCTCGGTATTGTAGATATATGAGTATTGATTTTAGAATTTATAAAATAAATAAAAGGCTAATCTTTGTAAAAATTTAAATTTTTTACTCTCTTTATAGTTTCGTATTGTACTTTAATTCAAATGATAAATTCATAAATGCTCAAATTCCTGAGGCTGATTTATTCACGAGTATTATGAAAGACAGAGGCTTCAGTAAATATGTAAGAAATTTTATCAGTTCCTTATTAAATAAATATCAATATCAATAGAATTATAAACATATTATTACTTTATGATTTTAGTGAGGCTTAAAACAATGAATTGGTAATAAAAATAACACTAAGGAATTCCTTAAGTGAAATTGTGAGTAGCGATTCTCTCTTTGATCATAGATTCATTTTTGGATATATGGATCACGTATTATATCGAGATGTTATTCATTCGTTATTTTATTATAACCATTATATAATTTGATAATTCATAATTGTTTTCTTCAATAATCATTAATGATAAAATTCAGGGAAACTATTTTTATTTCAAAAGCTACCATACGTTTATTCCTAGAAGCTTCAGCATGAAAAAGATTTCCAAAAACCTCATATAATATGCATTATGATATGCCTATAGTATATATGTCATCTAGTTGTATATTATCCGTTTTCTGAAAAAAAATCCGAATTTTAAAACCAACTAAAAAATCAAACAGGGAAGTTTATAGACATAATGTTAGAAAACTATGTAATTGTTTTCACGCAACATGATTCAAAAGTAATTCACATGATTCAAAACCCAGAATATTTCATAATCGTGTACTAAAAAAATTAAAATAGAAAACCAACGTAGTGAGAAAATAATAATGCTGATCTTAATAAGTAATTAAGACGAAGATATATTGATATGACTAAAAATAGCCCATTGCCAAATTATTCTAAAGTTAATTAAAAGAATAATTGATAAAAATACTTTTGGTGCAACACAAATATGTGGAAACATTGATCTTAGGAATGTGATCGATTTAATTATATTAAGGTCGGGCGGCTGTAGGGGCCAAGGAAGATGTTGATCTTAATCCTTGTCTGCATCAAACCATGATTGGGCTTGTCTCGCTGAATGAATCGGATCATTATCATCTTGAAAAATTCCATCTCATGCAGGAAACAAAGTTTGCATCATAGGATGGAACTGATCAGCCAAATTGTCTCTCAACTACTCCCCAGCGATCCAGCTTGGCTTGCTGCGCTGTGTGTCATAACTTGAAACTTCTAAAAGTTGGGATGTTTCGGCCCCCCTTGCTCCATCTAGACGGCGCCTTATAGTTTGGCCCCTCTGAAAATCTGGCAGGTCTGGCATCTTTCGTTTTTGAAACAAACATAAGAATTCCTGAGCTTCCATAGAGCTAGCACATACGATCAGAATATATTCAATACTATTTAAAATGAAAACTGGTGACGAATATTAGATTTTAATGCTAACGAAGCACATTCAGATATGACCCTTTTATTCACAGGATCTTTCATTGATTCAATTAGCACCTGTACAAGCGACCTGTTGTTTTGAAAACGTGAACTTATAAAAATTAAGAAGCAATCTATAAATTGTTAGCATTCAAATAAGAACTTGTCAGAATTTTTTTGGTATAAAATCTGAATTCTTAACTAATTTTAAATAAACAGAAACAGAAAGAGTTAACATATAAAATAAAAATTTGAACGGGATATAATGAAAATATTGAGTTATTTTAAATGTATTTTAAATGCATTTATTGATTGAAGAAATAAAAACATTCTAAAATTTCGAAAAGTGAATATAAAAATGTAAAAATTAAATATAAACAAAATAACGTGCTCATACAGGGATGGTGGAAAAAATACTTACTAAAACGAAAAAAATACTTCACAAATGATCATTGAAGCTACAGCTCCAAAATAGAACAAAAAATTGACTTCCAAAAGTACTAATTAAAACTAGTTCTTGTGAATTGAACCTGAAAAGCCTAAAGGCAAGACTTTTTCTGCCGTTTTTCAAATCTTTCAGATATTTTTATTTTTCGTGTAGAGTCATTAAAATAAGAACTTTATGCGGAGGAGTAAAAAGATTCGTTTAAGTAAATGTAGCTGACGTAATATGCTCCCCAGCGTTTAATAGGATGTAGAGGTGTGATTGAATTCATTTCACCCAAAAATCAATTTGAGTTCTCGTTTTAAAAATGAATATGTGTACTTACCTAAATCAATTTGCACTAGAAGCTGTAAGTCAATTAAATTTCAGCTTTGTATTCGAATTAGAAGTAAATTAAATTGATGGATGAGCGCTTACTTCAAATAGAAAAACATTAGTTTAATTAAATTTCGAATAAATATCGTAAACCGGCAAATTATAAATTCAAAATTAACTTAGGATAATTGAAATAAAGATTGGAACTCCCATTTGAATAAGATCAAAAGTTTTCATTTCCACTTTATCATGCACAATGAATTTTAGCATTTATATTATTATCGTTTTCTTTCTTATTGCTTGCAGTTTTAATATTCTTTTTTACTCATTAGCTAAACATACATTGTGATTATCGAAATCTCTTGGCAGTGATTACATCAAAATGACTTTAATATTCTTATAGTGTTTCCTTTCTTAATTTTTGTGTAACGGTGAAATGTTCATGCAAACATCATTGGTTATTTAAAATTTTTGGGTGCATTGATATTTAGTTTGATATTAATAATAATCAGTGAGCCATAATAATTTCTTTTCTTTTGTATCAATTGTAGTCGACAGAAAATTCCAACTCTAGATTTTGATAAATTTCTAAATTCGGACCTCCTTGAGTTAAAAAAAAACATTTTAGCATGATGGCTTTTTGTATATAATGTAACACATGATTTGATCAAAAGTTGAACGAAATCCATTTTAAAAAAGACTGTCCCTTTGACTGTTCAAAAATAGGTGAGTCCGTTAAACATAAACGTATATAAATAAAATTTGGCATTGGTAAAATTTGGTTAAAATGTATGTAAAAGAATTCGAAGGGTTGACTGCTTTCGTTCGTTGTGATTTCGCTTATATATGAAGGTAATATCTCATAAAAGCTATGATTTAAATTAATGAAATTTGGTATATTATCTTGTGATTACAGCTTGTATTCCGTGCCGAATTTTGGTTAAAATCTATTTGAAAAAGGCATTTAAAACATATATTCGCTTGACTGATTCAGTAAAAATGTTAAATCCACCGAAAATCTATATTCTCCCATGTCAAGCAAGTTTTCGCTGACTTACCTACGTTTCTTTTTTGCGCGGGGACCTTTGTTGAAGAGTATGCTAGAAAATTTATGGTAAATCTCTCCCTCTGTTTAATTACTTTCTGCCTTGACATTCTTTTCCTCTGGCATTCGGATTAATACTCAAATTTCATTAATTGGGAAAGGACACGGATATGAAAAAAATATTTCTTTTTGATTCTAATTTTGAATAGAACTGAAAGAACATTTTTTAAAGAGCCTCTCACTTTCGTGGTGGTAATTATTTAATTTATTCTATATTTACTGTAATTACAGCATTGAAAAATTTTGATTTTAAAAACATCAATTAGAAAACTTTAATTTTCTAAACCTTAAACTTAGAAATGCGCTTTCTTTCTCGAAATCGAAATGTATAATCGTACACGATAAATATACGAAAAGATCATAACAGCTACTACTGTGAATATTCTTAGCTCAAAATATTGCACATGCTTTATTACTTGAAGTATGAGCATCTCAGACAATTCCTAACTACTCGTAATTTCAAATACAAATAATGGATAATACAGCGGTTTATTTTATACTCTAGTTATAATTTTCACCAAATCACACAGTTTAGACTGAAACCATATAATATGAGTCGCTAATGAGACAAATGGTTTGGAATCGGGGACTGAAAGCTGTGTAGAATGATAGTAATGAATTCATTTAATGTGAACCGTCCATACTGAAACTATAATGTAATTCACGCTCTGTTATGTTGGTTTCAGTGACTCGTTCTCCCAATTTGACACTATTCTATCCTTGTAAGTTCTCTGTCGCTTTAACGGGCAGCTAATACAAACTGCCACCTTATTGAAGTTGATCATGATAGTCCCGAAGTATGCCATTATCATTTAAATATTAGCAGAATTAATACATCTAATCCGAATACAATGGAATGTACCTGAATTATTATATTTAGAAGAAATGATTATTTTCTGCATCCAAACTTTACTAATTGCAGACAGAAAATTAAT
>JAOUZG010033074.1:1895091-1918835 GCA_026289955.1 Argiope argentata
ATATATATATATATATATATATATATATAAAAAATAATAATAATAAGTTAAAGTGCTGTTTTGCTCTGTAACTGAATCAGAATTGTTCTATTATAGGTAGCCTATTTTCGAATTTAAATATCTGTTTTGTACATCTTTTGTTATTAAATGAGAATGAGCTATTTTCTCTTGATAAAGGATCCCATATTAAGTCAGATTCAGTTGTACTGGATTTCTTTTCTACAAAGTTATAAATATAAATCTTTAAGTAAAATGTTGAACCGGATTAATTTAGATTTTATTTCTTACACGGCTGATAAATAGCCTCATCAATGATTTGCGAAATTAAAAAACACTTTGTGTCAGTTATTGAAATGGAACTATTTGTAAGTTAAACAAAGTAATTTCACGAGTTTAACAAAGTAAGTTAAACAAAGTATTTTCATTATTAAATAGTGTTGGTTTCATTCAAAATATTTATTTGCTGAATATTTTTCTGATTTAAAGTGAAAAAAAAGACATATATTTTTGTTTAAAAAAACTATTTTAATGCCTTTCTAACTGACATTCAACATCAACTTATATATATTTTTTAATTGATTTCAGATTCTATAACTTACTTGAATGCCCACTTTAAACAAAGGAATAAACGTAGGTTTGTGTCTTATAATATATATTGCGCGGCAAATACAAACATGTCTTCTTCACTAATTTCAATAAATATAATCTACAAACTGTCACCAAAATCCAAGCCAATTTCATCAGAATATCAAAATGCTCATACTTTCTGTTAAAAATCATAGAGATGGCATCTCAATACATAATTGAACCAGTTAATGAGAATTATCCAATGAAAAGTACATTATATATTACCTCATTTTAATTTAACATGAAAGAATGATTTACTCTCTGTATAAGGAATGTTAATGATGACCGAATTCAAGCAACCATTTCATTCAAATGATAAAAAGTAATTAAAAAAGATATCTAAATATCAGAATATGATATCAAAATTCTTCTCGAAGTTCCCTTGCTCTATTTGGGATCTGGGCAGAAGGCCAGGATTACGTCAAACACGTATTCATTAACTAGAAGATCAATTGGGTCGGATTGAATATCGTAGTCTGCTTCATAGATCACTTGGGGATATATAAAGGATTTTTTTTAATGGCACTTTCTTGTTAGGAAATCTCGAAGTTAGCTAATTAAGTTTCTGAATATTCTAATTTTTAGAGAATTGCAAATGTGCGAATCCACTCGTTCTATTTCAAAGAGAGGTACGGCAATTTGTTGTATGTAGACTGACCGTATTACATGCAGATAAAATACTCTTGTATAAATGTTTTCTCGCAATTTTCTTCCTTAGAGGACCATTAAAGTTTAAAATATGCCATTTGAATTTGCTGAATTAATTAATTTATTTTATAAATGAGTTTTCCTCTTCTTTTGAAGAAAAAGAATTGGTTTCTATTGCTTCAAACTTCGGTGGGGTTTTATTTTTTGAAATTTGAGATTATTTTAAACAGGATTGAATAATTGGGCCCTATGAAATCTATATTTTGAAGTGATAGCTATGAACTGATGCCGACAGTGAGATCTGAGCTAAAAATCATATAAAACCTTTGCAAAGTTCCTTACATTCTATCGCTGTTATTTCATTAGTGGAAAAAATTAAGCATCCATTTAAAATATTCTGAAAGTATAAATCTTAAGAGGTCACAGAGCCTTCTGAATTTATAAGATTTAATTCTAATATTTTTGAATGAAATTCTCTTTGAAGAATAAAAATTTGCATTAAATGAAGTTGCTGCTTATTTTAAAAAATAATAAGAATTGTTAACTGCCCAAACTTTAAAAAATAAGGATTAGCTCTTAATGAAACACAAGAGCTCAATTTAATGTATTCTTTCCAAGCAGATTGCGAAAAGAATAGATTTTTCGTTTTGTCGTTATGAATCTCCTCCTTCAATCTCCATTATGACTGCCGAAACAGCGTGAGAAAATGACCACAATCTTGTTTGATGTTCCTTACATTCTATAAATCTAACGTAAGGAGCTTTAGAATTAATTATTGCCGATTGTTACTATATTTCAGGTACCATTACTTATATCAGCAGTTTTATTCCAAAAATTAAAGACAGTGGTTCTAGAAAATATAAGCTATGAATGATAATTGCTCCCACTCATCCCATTTCTAAGTTATTTTTGTCATTTTTAGTTAATCCAGATAAAGCCTTCAATATAGAATTGAAGAAACTACGAAACGTTTCATTGCAAATAATTAATCTTTAAATCTAACAACAGAAATTAAGCAAGAGAACATTGTACTAATCTGATTATCCATTTTGAACTTTCCACATTATATCAATTTTAATCTAACTCTTAACAATTATCCCCGCTGCTTTTTGAACTAACTGCAGACTTCCCTTTATTTCTGTATACCTTTATTTTGTATTCTAATCCGGATCAGCAGATTTTCCTACTTTTAAATCTTTTTTATCAAATGATTTCTTCAAAAACAAAACGAAGCTCTAACGAGGAAAAACTTCAAAGTTCCTATAATTTCCATCTTAAGGACTATTTATTCTCTATTAACACAAAATATTTGTATAAATCCAAGATGTTCGCTTTTGAAAGGAATGACAATATCATGAGGTTATCTTTTTTTGGTACCACTATACATTAATTCACTTTTCCTTTATAAGATTAAAAAAACATTTTATTGATTGTGGTGCTATTTATAAAACGTTTCATTTGTAAGGGAAAATATTTAGAAAAAGATTCGAAAATTACCTTGAGGAAGATAATTTTTTGAATTCCTTTAATAAAGATTTTATTACGATTTATTTTCTTTGTTGATTGTAATTAATCTTTTTTATCAGTTCCAGGTTAAAAATCATTTTTGGCTGAACGCTTCGTCGATGTTTATCTTTAAGAAAAATAATTATCAGAAGAATAGAAAACGAAATTATTTTGTAACAATAAGCTTTCTATTTAATTACCATTCTTTTCGGTGTTTTATACATTTGTGACCACGAAACAGATTTACGATGATAGATTTCATAAGGTTGTTTCTCATTCTGAAATAGAAATTAATATCTAGGGAAATCGTTTTTTCTGTAACAAGATTTTACTTTTTATAGTGCCTTAATAATTTAAAAGTTTGCTAGTATGATATTTAAAAATTCTTTTAAGAGATTTTCTAGGCATATTCTAGCCAACTGATTAAAATTAAAATATATATATATATATTAGAAAAATCTGCGTTTGGTCTCCATGCGATTTTTAGCAAAACGTTTTAAAAAATAGTTTCTACTATTTTAATTATATTGATATTCTGAAATTTGAAGAGGGTGTTTAACCTAATATAAAATATTTTCAAAACAACAACTATTAACAGCAAATGTTAAATTTTAAAAAATATATCGATTCGAATTCTACAATTCTAGTTATGAGTGCATGTATGTCATTATTTAAGTGATATAAAGCCCTAAAAGAATAAAGACTGATTTGCTATATTTTATATGCGGATTAAATTAAAAATCCTTCCTTTTTAACTACATTTCCAATGAATTTTGATTGTAAATTATGTTAACAATGAATGTTTTTGAAGTTTTTGAACTTATCTTTTGTAAAAACTGATATATCTGTTGATTATTCTATTCACACTTTCTACTGTTTCCATATAAAACTTTTTTACGGCTTAAAATATTTCTAGATTTGAGGCCATACAAGAAAAAATTATTTTTAAAAATTTTCTTAGTGTCAGAATTTATTTCAAAAAGACAGGTAATTTTAATATTTGTGACTCTTATCATATCCCAGTATCTAGCTCCTAAACTTTCAAAAATAGTCAAACAATTCCAGATGGGAAGACTCTTTAAATGATTGGCAGAGTTAAAGAGTATAATGTGGGAGTCAAAAAATGTATTTCTGAAATATTGTGCATTCTAATTATGTTATTCCTTAATTCTATTGCTGACGTAATAAAAAAGTGTTAATACTTTGAAATATATGATATCCTTCACATTGTTTTATGACAAAAAATGGTCGAGCTATAACCTAAATGGCTATAAATGGCCCAGCTATATTCCAATTTTATTATAAAAATATATGCGAAAAAATAAAACGTTTAATTGAAATAAAATGTCATTGAAATTTTTTATTCTTTAAGTAAAAGTTAAAATAAATAAACAACTAATACATAAAAAATAGAAATATAATATAACCTGTATGTTGAAAAGCATGTAGGAAGAGCTAAATCATTTTTGTTAGAAACATTGCAATATTTAAAATGGAAAACTGTTATAACGAAAGATTTGAAACCAGTCCCCTTTCCCAATAACATCTGAAAGTTACTCAAAATCAAGACCATTTCATTTCTAATTGACTTTTGCCAATTTGTAAGGACCTATAAAGAAACTGTAAGAAACATTTAACAAAAGTGTTAATCCACAGAGACCTTTTAAGTTAAACAATGATCGCTAAGAGGAAAAATAATTTTCCTTATAAACGAGGTATAAAAAATCTTACCCCAAGCTGAAATTTTGAATCGTCAAAAGAGGATTTAAACTTTACTTTGTCCACTGACAACAGTTTTGTCAGGCATAATTATTGTTTGCATTTGGAAACAAAAATATTTTTCTTCTCATCTTTTTGATTTTTTTCTTCATTATGATTAATTGAATTCCCGTAATTTTCTTGCTGACGTTAAGAGCTTTACAGTCTCAACATAAAGTTGAAATTATTTGCTAAAGTCAATGCAAACAGATTTGATTGTTCTGTGAAATGCAAATTCGTCGAAATAGAAGTTGTTGTTTTTTAAATAAAATGACTAAAAATTATTAAAAACAAAACTGAAATGAAGGTAGATACATAAATAATTACATATTGAAAATATTTTGAAAGCATTAATCACTCCTCCACATAATGAGTATTCCGAAAAATCTAAATTTGAAACACAACTATGCATAGTTTTAGTTTGCCAAAGACCCCTTAAGATTTTTCTTAAAGCCGTGAATTTAGTTTAAAATTCTTCTGAAAGTGTGATTTTTACCGTTTCACAATCGATCAGTTTTAATAAAAGAAGAATGATTTTCTTTTGTTTAAAATCTTGCAGTGTCAAGAATATTTAATGAAATATGATTGATAAGACAGGAGGACCGCATAAAAATTAGATTTTGTAACTTTTAGAGAAATAGATTTATTGACTGAAATATCATAATATATAACTGTCATTTTTCCAATTGAAGGTTATTTGTCTGTCACTAAAAATTTAGAAATCTATTATTGGGCCATGATAGGAATGGAAAAACTGAATACTATATTTTTGAAAGCTTAAACATCGTTTATTAGCGATAATTATTTCTAAACCGAAAAAGCTTTTAATAAGTGTATAACATTAAATAGATGCCCCATTTTTGCGTACTGATTCAAATGAGAAATTGCAGAAAATATCCATAGAATAGATTAAGCTGCAATAAAGTTGCTAAATCCTTTTCTTTCGTAATTTATAACATTGTTCAAGGGTGTAGTGATAATTATCGGAATAATTTTTTCAAAAATCACCCGCTGGCTATATTTTGAATGTAAACCTCAAAGTTGGTTAACCGTAAACTACTCTTTATTCTATGAGTATTACGGAACACGTGAATTGCAGATAGCAAAATTTGATCTAGAAGTACACAAAAAACAACATTTAAAAAACTGATGGGACCAACAGAGAACAAATCCTCAATTAATTATTAGTTATGGTGTTGAGATTCCATAGTTTACCTTCTCGCTTTGCTAATACGATTCAAGAGTGGGTTTAACTCACATGGGTTTATATAGTTTTATGACAGGGCATTAAATTAGCCCAAATAAACTACATATTTAAATCAGAAAGGATATACTATCAAAAATCTTGCATTTTCTGGAACCTCCATTTTTGTCTTGAAGTCACGAAAAGGTCGCCAAAATTGCTGTCAATACCGAGCGTTCATTGGCATGGCATTTATTGCTAATCTCTATTAGTTTTTCAACTATATAAAACTCAATTGATAAGTATAAATGTTATCACAGATTTGTTATAGTGAAATTAATTTTAAGCAGAATTATATTTTTTGCTAATCGATAAAAAACGAAGAAAATTTTAACTTTAAAATGAAGTTTTAAAAATAGAAACTATGTTATATATTATACAAAATTTTGAAATCATATGCAAAGTAATTTAAGTAGCGATATAAACAAAGAAAAAAATAAAAAGAAAGAAATTTGAATTCTTCAAGAAAATTTGAAAATAATAATAATAATAACAATAATTTTTCTCTATACCGCAAAGAAATATTCCTTCCTTTTCGGTTTTATTCAGGTTTTATATATTTCAGTCACCATTTCATAAAATTCTCTAAACAGAAGGCAATTTATTATTTTTTAGCCCTAACACACTCCAAAACTATTAGTTAGATGGAACTAAAAATTAATTTAGCTTATTTTTCCTTCTTTAGTAATAATATTCCTTAAAAATAATATCTAAATACTAAAATATATTCGTTTTGCAAATTATAAAAAATAAAAATGGTGCAGACATAATTATTTTTCATCCTAAGGGAAAATTATTTAAAGATTTATTGAGGCATTTTTTCAAATAGTTTCATCACGCCTACCATTTTCCTAAAACTGTGTTTCGACGTTACATCATTTCCATTAAATGAGACTTCATAATGAGAGTACTTTATTCTTTTATTGTTATTATTATATTAAAGCCTTTTAATTTTTCTTTTACTCGACTTTCAACATCAATAGTAAGGAGAAAAAATGGGTGGCCTTGGAATTATTAGATATATAATATATGACTAAGGTAGAATCGTCTATCATCATTAAAAGGCTTCGAATTTTTAATTAGCCTGAAATAAAAAAAAACGCATCCCAATAAATTTTTTTGAAAAAAAACTAATGATCTTTCTTGGTTATTTCAGATTGATAGAGTCACATTCTGTATTTGTCATTCATTTCAAATTGTTTTTTTACACTTACAAGATTTTCATTGAATTATTCTGTGTTTGGCATATAAAGTGGAATTAATATTAGTTTTTGGAATTATTAATTTCACGTAACAGTTGTAATCTTTCATCCATAACACGCAGACGATTATTAAATTAACTAAGCGAATTGTTCCTAAAGTCTAATAAAACTGAATGAACTTTCAGCTGAATCAAATGTAACATATGAAAGAGGAATTACTTTCTAGTAAGACAGATAAACAAGTTCTTCGGAATAATAACAATTATTCGTAGAACAAGAAGAAGAAGAATTATTAATAAGATTAAAATGAATTGAAAATCATGAATTTGTGGAAAATCTCTGATTTCTTTCATCTTTATAAAGAACACAAAATTCTAAACTAAACATTTATTGATTTCGGAAAATTAATTCAGACAATTATTAATTCGGAAATGATATCTTTTAATCAAATTCATTTTCAAGAATTTATCATTTTTTATCCATTGCATGTATTTGCACAGAGAATTTCATTGTATATTATTAAAGTAAGCATATTTCTTTAAATCCATAATAATGATTTAATAATAGAAGATGGTGAAGTCATCATCTGGTTTTAACCATCATTTATGTCAGGTCCAGTTATCTTCTATTTCTGATACATCGAACACTTTTCTTAGAATTTAAATAATGTAACAGAAATCTCAAGGGACAAATATGGCCCCATGCCTTTCCCTTGACTTGGGGGTAAACTCAGTTTTCAACGACCTTACTTCATTTTAACGATGCCTTGATTATACCATGAAGTGGAACTAACGATAGGACCTTTAGCAGCAGTAACAAGCTATTAGGCTTTTCAAAGTGCTGCAAACATCGGCAATGTACCGTCCCATAAATTAGATGGCTTCTTTTATGGTCTGCTGTTAATATAACACCATGAATATTGCTTCGAATTGTAACCACCGCAAATGCTGGGGGCATTTTTATTACGCTGTTACTTCGAATGTCGAGTTCGTTATTCGCTAAATTGTTTTAGGAAATACATTTCAAGCCTTCTTAATTAATTACAGAGAGAAACATCCTAAGGGAAGAAGTAAATAACAGCTTGAGAATTGTTAAACATTTGAATCTTCGCCATATTATCCTTGGTTTAGTGTTAAATGATTTCAAATCTTCCATTCCATTTACTGAATACATCGATAAAACTATTAACATATAAAGTTTCTATTGTGTATATATTAAATTCGTTGGCGAATATATAAAATCATTTTCCCATCATTTTTCAATTAAGATTGAAAGATGAAGATTATGTCTTATTTCTCCTCAATTATTTGACACATTATCATATAAATTATATCCTAAAAATATCACTATGATTTTTGAAAAGCCATTTTTTTGTCGCTGTTCTTTGATTACTGTATGTACTGGCGTGTGTTTTATTTAATGAAAGCGATATTAAAATAAATAAAATGGGAATTGGATGCAAGGCATCGTTTTGTCAATATATTCTGCAAATAAAAATAATAGGAACTACACTTTTTTATAATGATTTATAGACAGATCTTCATAAATAATGTCTCTTTCAATTTTCTTCTTTGAAAACCAGGGTTATTAAATTATGGAAAAAAATGTGTGTATTTTAATAGTAAAGACGATCTTTTTTTACGTTACATATTTGACATTCTTCAGGGCAGCAATTTTTTATGTCGTTTAATTTTTTTTTCTGAATAAAGAAGATACACGTTACAATTTAGATAAATCACTTTTATTTGAAAAATCATTTTTAGAATTACGTGTCAGTGTAAGTGAACTCAAATCTAAATGAAATAATGAATGTACACAAAAATTGTAGATCGATATCCAATTTCGATGTATACAAAAAAAATTGTTTCTGCACTGCTAAAATACAAATGCCAATTATAGTGCAGAATTCAAAGACCTAAATCTATATTTAATCCCTCTATTGGTGTGTTTACTCCCCGGAAGATTATCTGGACAAAATGGATGAAACAGAATCGAGGGAAGAACAGTTATGAGGATTCGGAAATATCACCAAGATTTTTTGTAGTCCTTTTATTATAGATTTTTTTAAAAAATTAATTACGATTCACAAAATTTGTCGAAATATATTTATCTGAATGTTAATATTATTATATTTGAATCAGTATACGTAATGAATGTTATAGCATCCATTATAAGTATCGACTTATTCATCCGGGATGACGTGAAAGACGCAGTATTGATACAGGAAGCCCACTGGAACAATATCTCCTTATTTCTATACAATTTGAAATAATTCCAACTGGAATCAAAACGCTTTAAACGAATTGTGAGTAGTGTTGTGGGTTGTTTGAGACAATTATTGTAATGCTGGAAAATTCAGCAGCCTGAATTTTATATCGTCTTCAAATTACATTTTAAAAAATAATTTTAATACCCTCACTCTTTAAACAGATAATATTCTGCTCTTATCAAAACAGTATTTACTGAGTTATACATTTTTGAATTTTATTATTTTAGTCCATTCCAATTACTATTTAATCCAATTCAACGAAATAGGCTTATTGCATTAACCTATATTGGTGAAACAGAAACAGAGGATTCGATAGTCGCTGACATGGCTCAAAAACATTTAAAATTATAATATTCAAAACAGTCTATTTTGAAATCTAAGGAAGACATTAGTTAAAAAGATTATCGTATCAATAAAATGTTGCTAATAAGATTAATAAAGAATATATAATTATTAGATTTTGCAATTTATTCAGTAGGACATTTATTGATTAATCAACAATAATAATAATTATCCATGCAATTTAAAACATAGTTCCATGTAGAATTATAAGTGTGTTTTTATGTTTTTAGGATTTAATTAATAAGACTTGATTTTAGAGGACTCCTTGTGTAGTGAATACACATATCTTCTTTAAAAGACACTTATTTAAATGCATCAATGCATCAAAAATCAAAAAAAAAAATTAGATGTATATAAAATAGACATATAATAAGTAAAACTCTAATTGATTTTTATTATAATTCATAGCCTCTAATTTAGATTTATTCGGTCGCTATTTCAACTTTTAAATCTATAAAAGGGACATAACACGAAAGCACTGACCATGACGCAATGGAGGCATAATTTCACATCATTCACTAAATTATGCTACTAAACAATTTATTTGCTTAATGAAGATACGAAACTAAGCAATTTATTTGCTTAACTAAGTTGCGCTGTATTCTATCTATAAGCAAAGCATGATTTTTCTGCCAACAGTAGTATTTATAATTCATAATAGGAATTACTAAGCAAAGGAAAAGGAAAATAAGTGCCTACACTGGTAATCGCAACTAAGTATATATTCATTGAATATAAACGCTACAGTATTCACGTTTAATGTAAATCTATGCATCTAAACTATGTAATCAATATATTATCCAAAGAAAATTTTTATAAAACCCAAAGCAAATAAAAATAAAAATACTCTACGAGCAAGTTTATCCTAATCTTAAAATTCACATTTTTTTCCCCAAAATTAAGGCTGATTAAGATTAAATACATGATAATAGGGTTTATAAATTTGGATTTTTTTTATTCTTGCCATTTTGCATCATTCGAAAAATGAATGCGGCATAATTCATTTTTACTAACTTTCTTCCTCCATAAAGCAACTTCTTAATTCCGGCTGTAGTAAAATATTAAGAGGATGTTTACATTACACTCTTTGAAAGATTAAACAAATATTTTGGTTTTTAAATTAATTTTCTTTCTATCATTTAAGTGTTACGAAATTAATAAAAGTTTTTTCAGCCAAGTGAAAAGAAAAATTTTCTCATTAAATAATAGGAAAAATTATTGAATACATTGATTTGAAATAAAATATCAATATACAAGAGATCCCCATTTTCATTATTATGTGATTTATATAAGCTCATGGACTAACTAGCTATGAATTTTAATGCAAATTTTGAATATTTGCCCTGTGTCGAAAATTGTGAAACAGTCAGATTTAAAAAGGGAATCGTGCATAAATAAGAAATATTCTGAATAATCTTAATTGTGATTTAGTGTCGAGTAATTGGATGGCGAAACGCCATTATTTTTAATTTTATATGAATGCATTCCAAGTTTATTCCATAAAAAGTATTTTACGTTATAATTCTTTTGCATCGAAACACTACTTAAAGTTTAATTACTAGCAATAAAGCTTTATGGGGTTGAAAAAAAGTTCGAAAATACAGTATTTATATATTTTTACTTAATACTGAAATTGTTTTTTCTCAAACAGTTCTTAATATATTCCATAAATCTTTATAATAGAACATTCATTCTGTTATGTGACATTTAGGTAAAATACTTAAGTTGGAAAGTAGGCTTTACTTTCGGATTTAAATTTTAATACAGTTCGTTCGCTTGTAAATATGCTATTAATTTTACCATTTATTTCATAAAAAAGAGAATTCCTTAAACAAATTAGTCACTGATATGACAAAATACGAAAGAAATTTTTTCCTTAACACGTTAAAAAAAGTGATCATGTTGACTTAATTGAGGTTCCTTTATAAATGTTTGCGGGACTAAAATGTTTGGCATTTACAAAAAAAGCAGTCATAAATATATGCAACTTATTATAGGTTATTTCAGTGTATAAAGGGTTGATATCAAAGAGAGAATTTAAATAAATTTCTGAAAAAAGTAAATTGTTTGCTCTCAATTAGCTTTACAAAATTCACAATAAATGGCTGAATAATTTCTCTTTCAACATCTTTAGAATTCTTATAAAATATCTACTTATTTTATCGTGAAAAAATGATGCAATTTTTTAAAAATCAGAAACTAAAGTTGTTTATTTTAATGTAGCAGCAAAAACGAGAAAATGTATCAAATTTTGCAAAACATTTCACGTGGAATAGAAATAGATCATTCATAAATTATTTCTTGCCACAGATAATTGAAACATTTCAGAAATGGCATAAAAAGTGACAAAATAAATACGTAGGTAGCCATTGTGATTAAGATTGATGCTGCAATGATGGTGTTTGATGCTTTATCTAACCATAGAATATGTATTGTAGACGGATTAAATGGGAAGAATTTTTCGATTTTAGGTATGCGAGATTATTTCCTAAAGGTTTTTTGCTATTGAAAAATATGAATTTTTTAAATTTTTCAATCAAGAATACTTAGCTGGTAAATTATGAGAGTTTTATTTTTGCTAAGATTTAAGATATATTATGTCAAATCGAATCACTGTTTCAAACTGTAAATTTAATTAGATGTATAATTGTATAGTTATAAATAATTTTTATGAATGATTTTCTATTATTTAAATTCGTGAAAATCGTAAAAATTATCGTTATTTGCCTCTTTCGCTATTTTTACTCAGAGCAGTTTTACATTATCGCTGACAGTCAACGATTTAAGCTGACCTTACAGTAGCTTCTGTGGGCAAAGTGTCTGAGCACCCGAGGGCAGAAATTTGACTTCTAGCCCATAGGAAGATACAATAGCTCATACTGCCCCTTTTTACACGGGGACTCTTTCATATACATAGAAACAGGAAGGATAATAATCATGCACGATCCAGGATTCCAAGCCAGGATGCCCATATCACGGGGGAAATGCGCTACCCCTAGGTTAGATTGCCAACCCTTCTTTCTCAAAAATTTCTGCCAATTCGAGTTAAACAGAATAGAGAAGAAAGTTCTTACTTTTATTGCTCATAGAGGATTTCAAAAAAATATATGTATTTTCTAATAATATTGTTCTATACAGATATTCCTATATATTTGGTCACAAATAGCTTCTGAACATAAGAAGGTGTTTTTCCAAACTATATACTTAAACAGGCCGCATTATCATGTAAAGAGTTGCATATTTCGATAAAATAAATAACTAAGGTGTTCCTTTGTTGAATAGCATCCGTTTATCTGATTGATATTTATAAGCTTATTTGTTATCTGGATTTAACTTTGCAGCTTTTGCAGACCAATAAATGTAAGAAATTCGATGAATTAAATTAAACCTGTATCCACGAAAAAAAAGAAAGAAATCAAGTGTTCTTTCACTCCGTGCTGTAAAAAATCTACAAAAGAAAAGCAAAGAAATGTATTGAAAATGCCAGTAATTTGCTCGTAATGCCAGCTTAATTATAACGTAGGCTCAGTTGTAGATGAAAAATAGCGTCTTTTTCTGAATTCCTGGCATTCAAAGAAATATATATCAAATAGTTTATCCATGTCAAACTGCAAGCTCTTTACTCCTCTGGAGAAGAACATAGAAGATGAGGCTTTATATATTAACGGATTCCATAAAATGACAAAACAAGGGCACCTTCCTACCTGAGTTAAAATCAAACTTCTCTATTCTGAGACAAAAGAACGCTGCTTTAATCGACATAGAAACATTAATCATAACATTTACTTTTAAAAAGGCAAAAAACCGTTCTTTGTACAAGGAATTCTTCTACAGTAGCTGTACATTTTCTATAAATGTGTAGCGTGACATTTTAAGATTTACTTGGATTTGCTTCATTTTGGACTGTGGTCTGATGAATGGTGACCAATATTTTCAATTAGTTTCAACTAGCTTTAATCCTGAAAGAAAAAAGAATTGGCTGTGGCAACACATTCTTTATAGATGCTAGCAAACGAAATAATTTTGGTAGCATATGTTCTGTAGGTATTCGAAGACAAATTCAAAATGCTTATATTTAAATGACCTTGATCGTATATGCCCAAGCATTGTTAAAGGAATGCAACTTTGAATAGAAGTCGAATATGTTGATAGTGAAAATAGTTTTTAAGCACTTCAATTAATTTCTGAGAATTTTTTTAACATTTATAAAAGTTACTTTCTATAGCTTACATTTACATCATATTCAATAATAATATTTTATTTCTGTTTGAAAATAAGTGCATTAACATCCAAAAATTAATGATGATGTAAAATGGAAAAAATATGAAAAATGAAAAGATACGAAACAGAATAAAGCTCATGTAAATATAAAGTATGTTTATCAAATAAAAGGTATATGGAAAATAATAGGTTACATGTTAGTTATCTGTAGAATTATCTGTACTTAACGCCTACTACATGTTAGAATTATCTGTCCTTAAACGCCTACTTATGTTTTCATTCCCTTGGGACCACTTCCGAAGCTTACATTTGATATTCTACTCAATTTCAAATTCATCGGGTAATGTGAACTGCTTACGGCCACATTAAAAAAAACCCTGATAATTCTGACAAGCAGAGCGCTGTCCAAATGAGTCATCTAAATCATAATTATTAAGTTACGCCTCTGCTTGGCATCCGTATGTTGTGGACTACTTAGTATTAGGATTAGTTACGTAGTATTAGGATAAACGATTCTTCTTATACAATGCAGTAAATTATCGTGCTTTTGTTTCTTTAAATTCCTGTCACCTCCATTTTCTGGTTCATTTCAACCTCAAACAGAAGCATGTTATTCCTTGAGCTGAATGTGGCTGTCTTCAGGGAAGTCTTTTTGTTCAAATGCACAGTTTTCATGTGATTGTCACTTCTACAAATATACTTTATTTATAGAAACAAGAGCAGAGGGTTATAGAAACAAGAGCAGCTGTATTTAATTTTAATTTTATATGATATTTTTGCAACACTTTCAGTATACAACTTTAAACAAAGCTTATACCTTCATTTCTGAAAATTCCTTTTTTATATCAGTGAGTGGAAGATACCTTTATTCCTAATATATCAGTTTCCGAAAGGGACATTTATTAATAAATAAACATATTTTTATGTAACAGCCTACATATCACCTTCGGATAAGGATAAATATTTATAACCAAAAGAAAAAAATATCATTAACGAATACTTTACAACCAAGACACAAAAAAAGTCATTATAATCCATATACACTAGAGTAACTTTTGTCTAATGGAATCTACATTAGAAACTATCATCTTGCAGACTACAAAGCGTGGGGGTCGTAATGTAATTTAAAATCTGACTTTATTTTCTATCTATAAGAAATATATATATATCCTATATATAAGAAATATAAGGATCAAAATATGTATAAGAAATTCCTATGTATAAGAAATATAAGTATAAAAAAAGGATCAAAAATAATCACCGAAAGAAAAATATCTATCAAAACGTTTATTCAAAGAAAGGAGCCTTGTTTTCTTTAAATTGCTTCTCCCTGTAGTGCAACTTCGTATGTGATGTATGCAAATTGATACTGTGTCCTGAAGTAGCAGAAAAAAGATCATCGTGGAGGACAGTATGGGTTGGAGGACTTTTCTTTGTGTTTCGTTTTTCTCTTGAATGATTATTCAAAGACCAAAAACTAAAAATAAAATGCATGGAGAAATGGGATAGAGAGGAAGGAAGAGTACAAAGTGGAAACGAAAATGAAAAGCAAGTGAGCGACACTGCTAAGAGCATATTAAGTGAAGGGTTGAAATACGACATGTCGCAGGATTAGAGTAAATGCAGTCTTCTTGCATATCACGAGATTTTCCGGTTTCCAATCAAATATAACAGCAAGTAGATCAGTTTTTTGCAAGTAGTTGCGAATGATTTTCCATTCGTGTTTGTCTTGAATTTTTCTGAACACAAATTTTTTTGAATTAAAAATACTTCTGAAGAACAATCATGGTGAACTTTTTATCCATCACAAAGACGGTTATAATTTTGCTCATTTATAATAAATCAGTTCTTTTCATGAAAACAAAATTGCACGTTGTTCCAAACCTTATTTTACATATATAGACTAGTAGTCCATGAACAGAGTGAGTTATTTACAGAATGCTTACAAATGTAGCTTGTTTAATTATCATATCACTACTCAAACATTTATTTTTAAAATTTTCGTTTTTACAGCATTTTGCTTGCTAATTTGTAACATTATATTCTAAATCTAAAAAAATTGAAATGAGATAAAAAATAGACAGGAATTGTCCTTCAATATGTCAAGTGCTAGATGTAATTTTCAAATTCTCTTTATTTGCACCTTCTTCCTGATCTCTCTCTCTCTCTCTCTCTCTTTTATATATATATATATATATTCACTTTTCCTTAAAGTTTAAATAGTTTAATTATAAAATCTTCGAAAGAAATGAAAAAAGAGGGGAGAGTTTTTGGGCAGAAATTCTTAAGTAATAAAGAAGTTTTCTTGCATCAAACTGCCTTTTATTTGTTAATAGTTGAAAAAAATTAGTAAGTAATTTCTAAAATTTTTGAGAAAGTTAAAAAGGTTTGTATTCAAATTTAGAGATATCAAGAACTAAAATAAACAATGAAGCTAATACCTTATCATTACTGATAGAATAATAAAACTCATTTCTGTTACTGAGGACAGCTTTATTAAAAAACTTAAATTACAATATAAACCAGCTGATATTCTTCGGATTCAATTTTCAGATAAATCGATATAATATTGTCCCTAAGGATGCGCATAAAAATATCGCAATCTTCAGTAGAGCGTGTAATTATGCTTTCAAAAAAAATCGTGCAATTTAAAAACTTTCTTTATTTTTGTATTTTTAAAGAAAATGATGAGGAACATTCAAGTGTTATAACACCATAAGAAAAGTTTTAATGCCCATTTCAGGAGCAATCAATTAGCTTAAGTCTTTTACCAATCACACTAAAAAAGAATCCTGGAAATAAGAAAACCTGCTTTAATAAGGGATTTTTTTAAAACTATTTTTGTAAAATTGGAAAATAATGATTTAACTATTGATTAGCGACTATTTTCTTCTAATTTTCTTTAGCTACGGGTTTAATTCTAAAGATTACGTTGGAAGAAACTTATCTTATTTATTTAAAAACACGAGAGACTTAAAAATTACGATCTTAAATAAACTATAGTCCGTGAAAATCTTTTGAATTGCATTTCTAAAACCAACAACCATAAATGAGATTTGTGAACAATATAGTTGAGAAAACCTGATGAGAGTTGTGTCCAGAGCCCACTCGGGAAACTATTGGAAAAAAGCGAAAAACAAAACTCGGAGAATGAATGCGGATTGTTGTTATCAAATGTGAAAGGATCAGTATTTTTATATAACTATGCTCTCCCACTTGCTTTTTCTAAGTTTGGTTTTTTTTTTGACTGAACATAGAAAAAAGAAAAAGAAATCTTTTAATGATTCTAAATTAATAAAAATGTCAGTAAAATGTTTTCACTTAAAGTATTTCTTCATTTTATTGACATTTCGATTTTACTTTTAAAACAGAATCGTCATTTTGATAATTCTGTGAATGTGTGATTAGATTGTCTATCGATGTTTTAATCGATTCCCGGTAAAAAATGCTCATTAAATTCGGAATAATATCTAAATGTTAAATTTATTTCATACTAGTGAGAGAAAAGTCCCATTTATAACTGAAAGTAAATATCTGTACAATTGAAAGAATTTCTTTATTCTGAAGAAAATGTTGAATTAAGCATTAAAATGTAGGAAATTAAAGCCATTAACATTAAACCAAGCATTCAAATTATATGAATAATAAATCTGTAGTTCACATTTAGAGCTGAAAGAAATTATTTCAGTAAATAATAAATTTGATTTGTCATTTATTCTTCTATAAAAGAAAATTCTTGCCTTATTAATTAATATAGATTGTAAATCAGTCATGAAATTTTACTAATACTCATATTTATATCAATTTATCATAATACTAGTTAGTTAATTATTGATATAAATAATTATTGATTCCAATAAATAAGGTAAGGACCTGGATTTAATTACATATTTTCATTTTAATACAGCTAGCTATCAGGATGATAATAGGAAGTAAACAAATAATTATATCCTCAACTGCAAAAAGTGATTCATTCAGAATTCTAAATGCAATTTCAGCAATTATAATTCCAAATTTATTAGTTATGTAAAATTTGAAATTGCTAGTAAGTTTAAGAAGACACTAATTTTCTTTCTAAGTAGTTACTTGATAAAGTACATTAATTAAAGTCTTACAGAAGATTTTGGCTGATACATAAAAAAATTGATTTTATTTGAAATACCGGAATTAGCGAACGAATAATCTGATTAAATGGTTAATTGAGAAAGCCTAGAAATAATCATTTCTGTCTTTACAGATCGAAAGTCTTAAAAAAGGAATGGCGGGAAAATTTTGCCAGGCCTATGTTTAATTTTATATTTTATTCTTGATATACTTTAACTTTACGCTTAAATATTGTTTTAGTGCAAATTCTGGAGCATTTTCCTAAATTCACCACTTCATATAGTTTGAGGTTATTTGCACTAGGACTATATATATTCAGATAATTTAATTTTTGATGAAGGAAAACAATAGTGCCTTTTTTGGGAGATGAAGATATAAAAAAGAAAGGAAAAGAAATCTCATCTTGGAAGAAATATCGAATAAAATCTTCAATAGAAAAGGTATTGGAAAAGTATTTACCTACAATGAAGCTAGTAGATTATTTGACAGGTAGAGTCTACAAGAAGGAAGGAAATAATGGGAAATCTTTAGCTCAATAAAAAGAATGTTCTGCTCGTATCAGATAGGATTGAGTAATTGCGATTTGTGTCGGATTGATTTTGTATAATATTGATTAATGTCAAGAATAGCTGAAGTTTATATGAAAGAAATCCGGTTTTCAAAGACAAGCTCTTTAAAAATATGCAGTTTCATAATTAAATTTAGAAAGTGCTTTGCTTTCTCATCCAAGAAAGTTTTTTTTTTCACTTCAAACTTCTCTAATTGTTGATTAACTTACTAAATTCAGGTTACATAAAAGAAAGAACCCTATGGTGGAAAAATACGACTTAAAATGAAAAATATTGATTCTGGAAACTGTTTAAAATGTTTACTGTATGAATAGAAGTTAATATTTTGCCCGGTGCATTTTTGAGCTTAAGCAGTTCAATAAAGATAAAGGAAGCAATTTTTTAAGTTTATAAAAGTCTTGAAATATCTTATGAAAAAGGTTTTAATTTAAATTAACTTGATAAATTAATACATGCTCTGAGTAACCTTTGGAATCTTGAGGAGTCATCAACACTTGCATCCATACACTAATGGTGGGACTTTCACGGAGGGTCCGACTTTCGATTCTGATGGATTGATCGTACTTAAGCTCCCCGTTCAAGGGGGGACTATGGTTGTGCAAAATCAAGGGATCCGCCGCCCAAATACGGAACTGCAACGGGCCCACTTCAAGATCGACCGAATGGCACTTCATTTCACACTCGAGACATTCGGAAGAATGTCAAGATCCAGTGAAATTCTTTTTACTTCCAGCCATTTTTAGGAATTGGATTTATACCCCATTTTGAAAAAATAAATTATGGATGTATTACTATAATATACATTATTCATGATTTTCGTAAAGGAAACATGTACCGAAACATATTTGCAAATTTTCTTCAAAATAATTAATATTCTGGGTAGCAGCAGTGATAAAATATTACTCTGTTATACTCTGTGCGCATGTCACTAATCGCAAATTTTCTAGCATTAATTATTTAACATCAAAATTAATTTATTAATTTCAATTCATTTCAATGTAATTTATTTCTTTTCGTTTATTTCACTCAATAAATTTTTCCATATGCATGTTGAATTCAGTTTCACCGCTTGTGGCTTCCTCTTCTATGAATAGGGAAAACTATTAGCTATTAAAATAACTGTTTTTTAATAGAAACCCATTTTAATAATAAGAAATTCTCATAGGTCTAGTAATCGATTTATGTTTTTTTTTTCATTTCTCTGATCATTACTCCGATTTTTTTAAATATTTATATTTAACTAGCCGCCTTTGGCGACCAGTCGGTTCGCCAGTATTAATGCTCGCTAAAATTCTCATATAATATTTTATGTAACTGTGTCTCATAACAGGTTTTCCCCTAAAATATATTTAAACCAAAAAAATTTTGATAATCAAATAATTCATTTATAGTATTATTTAGTTTAATTTTCTTCAGATGTTCTGTTCATTGTACTACTCATCTTTCTCTTTCTATCCGAGCAATGATTGTCCCGGAATTGATAATTTACTTAAATGGTGGAGGGAAAGGTCTAACATTCTACGTTTTTATAGAATAATGAGATTCAAATTTTCATAAATGTAAACACACTAAACAAATAAAGACACAATTGATTTTCAAGAGATGCGAAAGTTTAAAAACAGCTTGGAAAATGTCGCGCACAGAGGAAATAATGGTGGCACCCCCCTTCATTTCTTTATTTTTCTATTCTGTTTTTCTTCACTACCCATCTTTCTACAAACCCTTTTTTGCGCTCTGTTATTCTTTTTTTTCTTTATTCATTACTTTATTATGACTTTATTTCGAGCAGGCATAGTTTAAATATCCATACAGACTAATAATAAAAGCAGCTATTTTCTTTCTTTTTTAAACATCCCGTTATCTATGAATGAAAACCAACTGACTTCGCGCATTTCTTTCTAAACAAATGATAATTTATTACTTCCTGCTCTCTTACTCAGTCGGTGTGGGGGAAGGAAATGCAGATTTTTGGCGGGAAAGTAAGAAAAGTGTCGTTTTAACCATTTTCCTCGCAGTTTTTTTCATTTTTTCTCTCCATAAGAACCATCCTCGTGTCTTAACGAAAATATTTTTTAAAAAATTAGCCGAATCGGTCGAGCCGTTCTCTAGTTTTGCGCTTAGCAACGCATTTCGAGTTGCATTTTTATTAATATAGAAGATTATATATAAGATTTTTTTCATTGATCATTGTATAGTAATTATTTAACATTGTTACCAATTAATGATTATAATAATTATAATAATTAAAATTTCAACATGCTATTTTAATGCAGAAATTATAAACATTTCTTATTTTTAAACAGCAAAGCAACTTGTAATTACTTTACAATATGTGCCATAGCTAACTTTCTGTAAAACCAAACCTACGTGCGTACGTATTCAGAATAAGGGAAGTAGATTTATTGTAGTAGAATTGTAGTAGAATAGCAATTTCCTCGTCTCAATGAAATATTTCAAGTTTTCTGTTGAATAGTTGCTCAGAAAATTTTAAATATTTCCATGAGATTTGACAAGACGGCAATTTAAAACTCGAGGAATTAATAATTTTAAAACTTGGGTTTCGAGAGTCTATTCACTTGTCAATTCCGAGAAAATGTTTAAAAGAGGTTGGTCAGAATTTGAAGGAAGTTTAATAACAGGATAAACTCTTCATGTTTGAGGATTTAGAGTAAAAGAGTTAGTTCAAAAGGTATCAAAGTTTAATATATGTAAGGCAGTTTAATATTCAACGCTTTATTTAGTCAACTACACTAGTTTTAAGCCTTTAAACATTTATTTTGGGGAGTAATAATAACGTACGAAATTAAATCTTATTCTGAGGTTGGAATTTATTGCAGTGCATCTGGGTTTCGATTGATGAATCTTCGCTGGAAGGAAGTATAATGCATGATATGTGTGGAGCAAAACTCCACCCCTTCAATAAAATTGTATTCTCTTAAAAATAGATATCTTAAAGAAGAGTGAAAATAATTTATATTTATTAGACAGTGCTCTAAGATAAAAACACTTACATAATTTAGTTTTTCCAAAATATTACAGGATAAGTTGAAAATATCATAATAATACATTTGAAAAATAAATAAAAAAACATTCAAAGTTCCAAGTTTATTACAAAGACAATTATTTAAGTGGAAACAATAAAATATCCATACAGTAAATCAGCTCGCAACATAATTTTCTTTTAGTTTAGTTTTAAATGTATTTTTTATTATTTTGTGAAAGGAAAATTTTATTTAGGAATAATAATGTTATATGTTTTAACAAACATAATGTTGAAACTCTTATTAAATTTAATACACTACGGGACTTGACATAGTTCTAAAAATGTAACTATTGTCTCACTTCAAAATCCAAGCTTTCTATAATGATTGTGCATAACAGTTTTTGCATCAAAATTTACTTTGAAAATTAATTAATTCCTGGAATTTTTTAATATTACTAAGCAAATAAAATGTTTATAATTATCTTATTAATTGAAATTGAAATATCTTATTTTTATACTGAAATTATAAATACTTCTAAATTTCAAAAAGCAATGCAACTTTTATTCACTTTACAATAAAATAAATTGATTTCAAATACTTTTTTAACTTTTGGCATTGATTTCAAGGTTCGTTGTAAATAAAAATTAAGTAGACGAAAAACATCAGTTAAAATCCCCGATATTATATCGTAATATAAAAAACAATACTCTGAATAATTTAGATAAATAATTTGGGTATTTTATATAGAAGGTCAAGGATTCTAAAAGAAATATTTTTTTGTCTCCAATAGTAAATTGATCCTCTATTGTAATCGCCGTAATATCATAAGTATTCATCACTAAAGTTATTCTCATTCAATTTACCGAAAATTTCATAATTTATTATCTCATCAATATTTAAGACTAAAATAATATTACACACAAAATTTTATGCCTATTACAAAGAAAGATACCCTGAGATTTTAAAATTAAGAAAAATAAGTTTCTTGAGTAAATTTAAACAAAGAAATTCTGTTTTGCTTTTAAAATGTGCATAATTGTATCAGGAAAAAAATCGCAATAAAATACAAAAGGGTGAATTTCGAAATTTTAAATGTATCATCATTTATCTTTCATCAATAGCGTTTGAAAAAGGCTTCGTTGAAAAATTAGAATTTCTTCTAAGTTTCTCAAACGTTTTGAATATACTCGCTAAGGAAACTTTTTATGCAAATACGCTGTGATACTAAACTTGAAGATTTAATTTGTTTTATTCGAAAGTAACTCCACCAAAATCTGATAATTCTTTTTCTTCTGTATATTTTAATCATTCATTTATTCCCCCTCACTTTCTTTTCGTCTAACAAGAACCATATTTTAAAACAAACCAAAAATTAGAATAAAAAGAGAGGAATGAGGGCACGGTATTAAAATTGAAGCATTTTTCCATTTAATGCAATTGAAGTACTTTATGAATAAAAAAGTAATAAATGGCATATTACATTCCTTAAAATATTTATTCCTTAATCTTTATTTTAATTTTTGCTTACACGATAATTAATTGGAGAGGGAATAAGCTCTCATTAACTCGAAAAACAAATCTATATTCTTCTGCAAATTTTTCATTTGGGATATCTTCGATTATCGCGTTTAAATCTCCTTTAATTTTTAATTGCAGTGATTAATAAGAAAATTTTCTTAATTGTTTAATGAAGTTTTATAATAAGAAAGCCCGACTGATATTGAAATTTCTGAATTCAGAAGAGTCCCCCCCCCAAAGGGAAACAACTGTGTATTTTCTTAACTGTTGCTATTCTTCTCTACCTCTATTTACAAAATAGGTTCTAAAATTAGAGTTCAATCAAGGTAAACATCAAGCTTGTACAGGATATTTATTTCCAAATATCATACTCTGATAATACATTACTTTATAAATATCAGCATATGACAATTTTTTCTATCTAAATCGGTAGTAAGCCCTTCTAAATTCAGAAATAAACAGATATCTTCAAACCTTGTAGATATCATTTCAAAATCCGATGGTGCATAGATGAATAAGGGAGAAACATTTTGCGTATTCATATTATAGTGTTAAGTGGATGTGTAAAATTTGTTTCACTTTTTTCATCAACCTTTTTGAGAACCAAGCTTTTCCGCAGAATTTTCTTCCTTGATACTTAGCATTTGAAAATATATTTCTAGATGTAATTTATAGAGATAATACACTTCATTTGAACATCTGTGTATGTGTGAACTTTAATACATTAAGATGGTCCTGATATATATATATATA
>JAOUZG010033074.1:1929662-1951535 GCA_026289955.1 Argiope argentata
AAAATCTTGTTTCTCCAATATGTATTGCTATTTTCCCAGAATTCAACAATAGTATATTTTAGCTATAGTTATGAAGATAGTATCTTTTCA
Source organism: Argiope argentata (assembly GCA_026289955.1). Lineage (NCBI taxonomy): Eukaryota > Metazoa > Arthropoda > Arachnida > Araneae > Araneidae > Argiope > Argiope argentata. The sequence goes on from JAOUZG010033074.1 coordinate 1,929,753, forward strand.
CTTAATTGTTCAATACTGTTTACAATAAACGTTTTAAGGAATTTTCAAGCACATTTTGATTTCACCGTCTAAAAAGCAATTATTGCTTTGTTTCATGATTTATATACACTTTTTTCTTGATGTTTTTACTGATATCTCTATATATATGATTAAAAGTATCTGAACATCACCGAGGTTTCTTACATTTCTCCAGAAAGTTGGAACAAACTGCATTTAAATTTTGTCTTCATAAGGAATGTATTTGAACTGTTTTTTTTCATTCAAGATTCATTATCAACGGAATTTAGGGTCCAGAAATTCATAGAGAAGAAAAGGAATGAACAAGGAAAATAAAAATTGCAAACTGACTATCAGACATCTCAAGACATTCCTTTTTATATGTAGATGAAAATGTTTCGAATTAAATCAACACGAAGGGAAAAACAAATTCAATCAGACAATTACTTCTCAAAGGTATTTTATCGTCTGCTAAACATATACATTTATTTTACGTCGACTATTATTTGATTATTTGGAAGAATATATTTCGTTGTGTGATTTGTTAAGGTTGTAGTTTCAACATGATTGGACTCATCTTCACAAATCTTTTCAACTACGTGCTTTTCTTACCAGCTTATTTTTAAATAACGTTACTGGATGAGAAGATCCCCGTGAAAGAGCCCGTGAATGGTAAGATTATATAAGATAAATACCTGTATTAACGTTTACTTAAAAAATAAACGATTCGAAAAAAATGACAAAAAGTTTTATTGGCACGTACATAATCTGCTACACCATCTATAATGCATAATGTATTAAAAGAATTTGTTTGAAAGTTGAATTTCTGTATATCAATCGAAGGAATTATTTCTCCTTTTTTAAATTCTGTAAATTTTCCAAAAAAATAATTTTATATCCCACTCTTATTTAAACTCTTAGTATTAAATCCTTTTTAGATATAAAACAACTGAACTTTCCTTAATGACTGCGTTAGGATATCCAGAATTCTATTAAAAAAATTAGTTTGCTTAATATTTTCACCAATATATTTATTGAATCTGACAAAATAAAATATCATACTTTCTTTTGTATGACGCCGGGAAATTGAAAGCATACAATATCCAGTTAAGTTTATGAATGGAATCATATCTCTATACAAAGAGAGTATGTGTGTAAGATGCCCCAAATAAATGGAACAAGTATTTATTTCATTGGCTATTGGAAATGTTCATATACTGCGAAATGCATAGTTGGGTAACATTTATGTTACGTATTTGCAATTCAATTAGATTTCGCTTATAAATTTAAACAAGCTATAAGATAGGATTTAATTTACGATTTTACAAAAAATATTTAAATAAATAAATAAATCTATCGAGCGAGGTTTGGTAATCTAGGTGTCCCTTATAAAAAAAAAGTATATCGAAGCATGCGCGAGGGGAATTCCGAATGAGAGCCCATTAGGGCCGGCAGTGCTCAATCCAAGGACTACTCTTTCATCAGAATGATTCCTGAACAATGATCCTTCATTCTGTGGGGAAGCGGATACCTTGACAAAACATAATAGAGTGAAACTGAACATTTTCGTCTTCCCTGTGTGTGGGGGGGGGGGGGAGTATTTGCCTCCTCAGTTGAAAAAGTCACTTAAGGGAAGGTCTGTTTTCATAAAATATCTGTGGATATTTAAAGGTTAAAATTACGCTTTGAAAGAATTGATGTAATCTTTTGCCAGCAAATTCTGACTGAAAGATTCAATTGGCGCTCATTTTGATGTTTTTCTAAAAAGGCATACTCCATTAAATACATAATGTGCTGTCCTTTAAAAAAGTATCCGGGTACTTATTACTCGTAATCTATAATCAAAGGAAATACATCATTTGTATCGGGAAATATGTGTATTGCATCAACTCAAAAAGTCACCTACATTTTTATAATTTCATAATCTTCAAAATTTTCAAATACAACCCCCAGCTTTTCTTCTTTTAAATGGTTCTGAAAAAGATCATTATGCAGCATAAAATTTAAAAGAAACTAATTTAAAATAGCAGGAGATATACAGGAAAATGATTTAAGGGTTGTATTAGTATTTGTAAGTGTAGCAAATGCATCATTCTATTAATACTTTCCATGATTTAATTTCTCGTTTGAGCCATTGGTATGATAAATTTTCTCTAATAAATATTAATGCTTTATTTAAAGGTCACCATTTAGAAAGGTGAAATGATTATGATAATTCAACAAGAAATTCAAATGCATTCAATGCATTTGCATGTTAAATTCCAAATAAATAAAAAAATATTAAATTACATTTTTGAAAAAAAAACATTTATATAATAAAACATTTTTTTTAAATAATAAAGCATCCTGGAAGAAATCTACAATTAATATCATAAAACAAGTTTTAAAAAATCGGTGCAGATTAAAACTAAAAAGCATATCCTTAAATATTCTTTTATGATTGAAATATAAACAAAATAATTCTATTGGTTTTCAAGTTCAGGCTTCAACTAAACATGTCTAAACTCTTTTCACCAAGAAGAGTATTAAGAACAATTAATTTCATGAAATATTTTTGAGCAATCGTTTCATTTTTTAAAAAGAAGATCTAGTGACTCTCAATAATCAAGAGAATCTGCTTTTGTATTTTATTCAATAATATTTCATTCATTCATGCAAATAAGAATCTATCAAATCGTATTTTGTACAGAGCTTTTGATTCTTCGTTTTGTTGCTCTTTAAATAAATATTTGCTATTTCTACTAAATGTGATCGTCTACCATTTGTACCGAGCAAAACTTAAAATATGAGTGGTTTAAATCTCAAAAGCTAAAATTACAGTTAGAATAGAAATTTTTACATGCTTTTTTTTCTTTCACACTTTTACATTTATTTCTAAAGTAAAAAATATAATTTATAACCTAACACAAAGTTTAAAACTATGCTTTGTTTTCCACTCCATTTTAGGACTATTTCATTCCTACCAAAGATTCGTTTCTTAAAATTGAGTTAATTTCTCAAGAAAGGGAAACTCACGTTATTCTGAAATCTATTAGTTGTTACAGTATATCTTAACATACATCATTTAACAGTAAACGTTAAACGGATAACATTTTGCACCATAATGAACCAGATCGTGCTCCATTTTGGGTATTAATTTTTTTCCAGTTTCAATTCAGAAAGTTTGAACTTATAAATTTAAAAAATAATAAAAAATAAAATGTTTTAATACATTTAAATATGAAATACTTCTGACTTATTTATTAAATAGTGTAATTTAAAGTAAAAATTACTATCTATGGTATTTTTTTTTTAATATTTCGAAATAGGTTGATAATAGTTTAAGAAACGAACAATTCTTCTTGAGATATAAGAAATTAAATTATTAAAATCTCATGTGTTGTTTAGTCCGTATTAAAAAAAGCTATATGAATGCGTGTTATTTTACATTAATGTCCATAAATTAAGGCTAATGCAATTAATAATTAAAAGAAGGAGTCAGAAACAAAACAAATGTGACATATTTGCAAAGCCTATTATTAAACAAAAGGTAAAGAGCAATAAAGAGGCTAGATGTTTAATATCATTAATAAAAATTGTGATTTTTTGTTCCCTGGAAGAAATAACAAAAAAAAAACTATTTACAAAAACGAATATTATATAGCTGGTATGAAGATTATATGGTTGGTACGATGGTCAATACAAAGTATGTCTCCCAGACCAGACAATATTCCATTCAACTTCTAGGCATGCTGAGTATCAAATTATCGATCTGATCTTGGGTAATATCACATCACTTATCAAGAAATGCTTTCCGAAGTTCCATGTAGGAATTAGCTAACGGGTTGCTATTCGTCGATAGAGCATGTCTCACACAGTCTGAACTGGAATCATGTTCGGGGAGAATGCTGGTCAGTCCATATGGGTGTTATCCTCCGATCGAAGGCATTCGTTTACGATGTATGCTAAGTGAGGAAAGGCATTGCCATCCATAAACACGGATTCGAAATAAACGCATATGGTTCCCCGGAACAAATGTACATGTTGTTCCAGAAGGACGTCCCAATAGATTTGGTCTGCCATGGCTCCAATTCGAACACGCAGGAGATTTCTGAAACCTAGAAAAATTCCTTCCCAAACGAGCAATCCTGAAGGTTGTTTCCAATCCATAACGGTGACGTTCAATGATGTTCTTTTAATGGTAACGGGTACTTGGCACTCTTCATATGAAAGTTCGGCTAGAATCAGACAACGAGCTAAACCTGGACGCGTTGTAGCGGTGTCCACAATGCATGCTATCTACTCCATTAAAACACATAGACTCAAAACAAAATTAAATATACCCGTATTAAAAGCACACAAAACAGAAAAAATAATTTCACTAAAAGATTTTTAGAATCTAATTAGAATAAAAGAGAAATACTCAAACCAATCAAATCACAGTCATTAAGAAAATCCGAATACATAGGACTCCAAAAGGTCTGAAGCTTGTCAAAACCCATCAGTAGTATTTTACCTCGTCGAACGAACGAAAAATCCGCCGCGTTTAAAACCGAATGTAGTTCAGAAAAAATCATCTAATAAGCACAAGCAGCGCCATTTATTCAGTTACGGTCCAAGGAAATAAACTGGAAGTTTTTGTTTTAGTTTTGAAAATTAGTTAAACTCTCTCTTATTAAAGATTGTAAGATGCAATAATTTTGGGGAAAATCGTTAGTGGCTAAGCTTTTAATGAGATTATTAGTTGCTAACATAAAATAAATTTTGTTATTAAAATTCTTTTTAATCCTGAAAAATTGTGAAAATATTAAATTTTTGAAAATTTTAGAATTTCAGTTAGAATTGAAATTGGAAAGTTTAATTATTTTAAAGTTTAAATTATCCCTTTTGTCATAAATACCTATTAAAGTTTTTCCATTTGAAATTTCTATATTTAAATCCAAATAGTTGGCTATAAGTGGATTATTGTTAGTTTCAGTTTCAGAAAGAAAAAATCCCTGATTTGAATCCCTGCCTGAGGGTGACCCTTGAAAAAGTCTTCAGGCGGGATTCATTGTATTATTATTATTATTTATATTATTATTATTATTATTTCTCCTTTTGATTTCAATTTTTTGCTAATTTAGTTCATTTCATTTGTGTTCTAGTTGTAGCAGCATTGACGCTCTCTAGATACAATGTTCTTTTAGATATTACTATTTAGGTAAATGTATATTTTTTGCAAATTGTTTTTATTTGATATGACATGAATAATTAACTTCATCCATGATTAATTTGAAATCGGAAACTCTATTAATATTAGAAATTGAGATTAAATAATTACAGATTTTTACTAGATTGGGATCAAAATGTAGCTTTTCCTATTTATACTAAAATATTTGTTTTCATCGTATTCTTTTAATTTCATCCATTTACTTAACTACTTTTGAAAAATAAAAATAAAAGTAATCATGTAGTATAGGGTAAATAAATTTATTCTCTCTTCAAAGTGTGAATTATAAAATTTCCCTTTTTAATTACTATAAAATTCAAATTTTGATTTTAAAATCCACAATCAAGGAATCTTGTGGTGCGTTCCCTTAGAATTGCCATGCTTTAATGCCCGTATTGAATGAAAAGTAATCGATATTGCAAACGACAAAAAGAGTAGGAATGTTTATTAGATTAGAAAAAAGAAGCATTCGTCCCAAGTAGCCTCTGATACAAATCAGGAAAACTTCAGACTTCCGAAATAAAAATAAAAATGATCGCAGGTGTGTGGAAGAAAAGCCATTTACGTTACTGAAGATATCGAATAGGATCAGATGAAGATGCTTAAGACGAAACACTGCAGTTTTAGGGGAGGTGGGTTTACACGCTTTCATATCGCTAAACAAACGACCGATTTCGACATCCTCGCTTCAAGTCACATCGCCAACATTTTCTTCCTTCTCTCTTCTTTCCAATTTTTATTTGCATTTGTTTTTATAAAAAGATTTTTTCTCATTACTGCACTTATAATTGTTGTAATCTAGGATTTGAATTTGAAAATATGTGCTGTACATGTTTCGAAACGATCCAGAACTCTTGGGATGCTAGCATCAGGGCTGGAAGCATTTTTTCTGATTAAGGATTAGGAAAGTGTATTCATAAAAACATTTTATCATCTTTTTATCTACCCATTTTCACCGAAGCAGTTATATCAGAGTCATGTGTCTCCTTTTTTTAAGTATTCTTTTTTCTTTCTTAAAAAATTTCCGTAACATAGCGATGGTAATCCTTCAAAACATTTTTTTATTTCAATTTTTTTTTTATGTTTATGACATTTTACAGTTTGTACGGAATACAAGAAATCATTACCAGATTTAAATAAAATTAATTCGAATATTGGTAAGTTATTATTTAAGATTCTGACTTCTTTTCTCATCATAGACTCTTTTTCCAATGCGATATTTTTTTCTGGTAAGTGATCATTTTTTTACACGCATTCATAATTTAAAGCACAAATATTTTTTATTTACATTTTAGTGAACCAAAATATGACCGAATTTAAAAATGATATGAATGATTGATATAATTATATAAGGATACAATCATGAGCTTTTTAATTTGTATTTTGCAATAGATTATACTTCCCCTATAATTTTATTCAAACCACAAAGTTGATCTCAGATGAATATTCTGAACCCTTAATTAACTTATTCGATTGTTAATTAAAATATTTTAAACATTTTTTTCATTTTTTAATACAGCAAATGTGACTTTTGAAAAAAATCATATTTAATAAAAATTCTTGACAAATCGAATTTTTACTTATTTTCGGTGAATCAGTATAAACGTATGAACGCATTTTTATTCTTATAAGCCTCTTTTCAAACATAAACTGGAGTAATTTATTTTCTATCTCTAATATCCTAAGAGAAGAAAAGCGGTTCCTGATGGCCTTTTAAGTACTCCAACTCCAAGGAACAGAGACAACTTAACACCATTTCAAATTGAAGTTTTTCTTAATCAAGCATCTCCGCTATTGAATGGAGGAATGAGAATGGAATAGAAATCTTTTTTTTTTCCCTTCTTCTTTCATTCCTCTTTTTTTGCAGCTAAAGCGAATTTTACTTTATTTGCACGCTATAGGGCGAATGACAGGTTTTCTGAAGAACTAATTTGCTTTCATTTTACCGCTAACTTTTCTTCCTGCAATCGAACACGCGAGTCACGTGAGCGATGTGCCTTCCGGAAAGCACTTGGCCGCTAACGATGCGTCGAGTCACGTCCAAACAGGCATGGGTTTCTGATTGGAGGGCGAGAAAGAAGAAGAGTTGGAGGGTGTTACAGTGTGTTTAAAACGACCAGTTTCACACTTCATAATGTCGGAGACATTATTTACTCTAATTATCTTATTAAAGTTGGCGCTGACAAGCACTGAGGCCCAGCGCAAACGTGTTGTTGGCTGCAGTGACATTATATCACAAATTAGGATATTATTGCCATTCTAAGAGGTTATTATAAATTGTACTAGACGGCCTAGTAACAGGGCGATACATTTCTGGCTTGTTAATGAGTATGCAGGGAAAGGAACTTTAATGGATTCATAAATGTGGGTAGTAGAATATGACTCATATTACTGAATGTTGCTACATTTGAAGAAAATACTAATGATAAAATTTCATTTTTTAAGTTAACATAGTTTATTTTTCTTTTAACAGCCTTTAAATAAAAGTGTTTAGATTGGATGAATAGTAGTTTCCGACAGCCAAAATTTTGCCAACTTTTCTCAAGTGCTTTCTGATTGATTTCGTTTCCATACAATTCTTTATTAAACTCATGTAATCATAAATTTAGAAATAATTTGGAATGAAAAAATAAAACTAAAAGAATTTTATATAAATTGACCTGTTTTAACCTCCGATTCATGATTTAATTTTTTTTAACGTATTTTAGGATTGCTCTAGTCTTTCTCAGTTTTAATGCAAATAATTAAATTAGTTGATTAATATATATAAATGGTAGATTACCTTTTATCACTCTGAGTTTTAAATTCAAGCGTTTTGCTTTTATTGAAAAGGTTACTATTGAATATCTTCAAGAAAACATTTTAAATGGCTACACCATTTAATTTTTATCCTTAAGGAGATACATGCGTGAAAATCGTAAACAATATATATATATATTTTTTTGCCATTACAGTGTTATATTTTTATTCCTTATTAAATTTCCTATTATGTTTCCTTTATGAGAACAGTAAAGATAAAGACGAGCAATCGAAAAGAAAACTCAAAAAGTATGAAAAAATTATAAAGACAAAGCATTATAAAAATTTAGAATGAAATTTTGCAGTAAAAGCATTTCCAATTCTACGACATGTTAGAGTCGACGTTGAAAAATAAAAGGTCCTGCAATTCAGCCGTTAAAATTGCGCCTGATTTGGATATTTGAAAATAATTTTTTTCGGACACACGGATGAGTTGAAATTATTTAATTCTATAAACCTCTTAAGATAGCACAACCCTTCCTATTATAAGATTCTATAAAGATGAAGAAACTTAACACAAATTTCAAATTTTTAATTGCTTGATTGGTTCGTGTTCATGACTTGATACAAATATTCAACATTTTAAAGTTCAACAAACTAATTATAAATGTGTAAGAACTCTAATACAATTGAATAAGTGGCACAGATCAGTAATATAATGATAAATGCAACCTGTTGTAAGATGCTTTTATTCAACTAACACTGGTTTGATAAAGATGAGTTATTTTACGAGATGTTCTTATTCTGAGTAAGTAGTTGAAAAGTCAATATGGCTACATGAGTTCAAAAACAGATGCATTTTTTTTCAGCTCAATAAGAAGTTCTAGGAAAGTTTAAACATTTGTGTTATGTAAAGACTTCTGGATTTTGGCGAGAACCAACTGAAAGCAAATAAGTAAATGCAATTATTAAAAAAATGCCACAATAAAATAATCTCAAAATTGGCGAACGCAAGACAAAACACGTCTTATAGATAATTTTTGTTCTATGGATGTGATTGCTTATTTATGAATCAATTTGGGGTTGTTTGGAAAATAGAAACATCTTAATTTAGCAACATGCACACTTTGGAAGATTATTTCCCAAAATAATTTGATTTATTGATTTCATATGCTACTTCGGAGCATTATTTTGTAATTTCATACAGGTCAAAAAAGAGGTCACTCAATTTTCTACTATTAGAATAATTATTTTTTTCATAATCAGCAATATCACATAGATTTAACATTTTTACAATAACCCGGGAAAAATATTTTATTTTATTTTTAATATGAAGCTCTGTTTTTTTTTGTTAAGTCAAATTAAGAGCTTTATTAATAGATTAATCATAGTTATTTTGATCAACATAGTAATCTCAAAGTAAAATGCCAGACTTGCAATTAATTGGGAGGATGTTTAATTACTGAATGAGGTTTCAATAACATTCACTGACTACTTATTCGAATAGTTTTGTCAATGGGATTTAGCTAACTAAAATGTACTTTACATTTAAGTCTAATAACTGAAATTTGATTTAAAAGATTAGAATTTGTTTAAGAATTAGGAGCTGAAGTTAACAAATATTTTACATTATTGTTTGTTAAGAATTTTTTACATAGAAGAAGCAAATGCAGCATTCCTATTTGTTAATAATTTAACAAAGATATGAATTTGAAATTTCTTTTAGAATAGTGAAATAAATCTCGGAATCTTCATTGCTTGATGGAATGGCCCAAAGAGCAATCTTCTAGCATGATCATTTACAGTATGTAGATATTTTCCAATGACTTACAGTCATTATACGATCTCCAATGGCATAATCCGTGCTCCCTTGTGGCGGGTACTTCTTCGAATGATTTTTTTCTCTCTTCTGTTTTCATAGATCAATGTTTTTAAAAATCAGGAAATATCAGAAGTGATATTAGACCAATAGTATGGATAGATAAATAAATTAATGCTTTTTAATTAATTAATTAATTAAAATTAAATAAATCCATCAGAAAGGCCCAATTGCTAAGGAGTTTAATTTAACAATTAAAGGAAAACGGAACACATAATTTATATAAAATTTTCAATTTTTCATCAGTCAACATCTTCCAGCTAGTCATAGTTTGGTACACATAAGTAATCCCACTGTTGTTGACTTTTGATTTCCTTAATATCAAGTAAATAAAATGAATTTTGAAAATGTTGAGAAACCGTATATCTGAATAACATACCTACTTCAAAATTTGTAAAACTTTTTTGTATTTAATTTAGGGATCAAACTTACTTCACTTAAGAAAATTGAAGAATAACGTCACGATTTAAAATTTTTAGATAACATTTGAACATTTTTCAACCGCACAAGAGACGCATGATCAGTATGAATATATTTTAGATCATAATGGTAGTAATAAAATTCCTCTAAAGTATTAGCTACGGTAAATCATTCTAATTCAGTTATTGAAGAGTGTTTTTATTATCTCTTAAAATTATGGAATTATAGGCCTAAGTCTTTGGAGTCATGTAGTTGCATTCCTTTTTTATGCATTATGAAAAGCAACATGTTACTTCAGAGCTGTATAATTTAAGACAAGTTATGTATTTATTATTTCTTTTAGTTTTTCAAAAAGTTTTTGACATTTATCAGCCTAACAAACATTAAATTTAACATTTCTTTTTCAATAACTGTTTAAAGAATATTTTAAATCTATTCTGGCCTAAATAAATTGTAAATATTTATTGAACATAAGAACTTCAATATAAGAGAAATATTTCAATATTTTAATCATTTATCTTGTCCAGTCTCATAAATTAAGAAATTGTTTTCATTTTGTCCAAAAGCGAGTTTATATAACTTAAATTTAATTTTTTTCCCGAAAAATTTCTAAGTATTTAGAGGTTTCCAAAATCTTGCTCTTGTTTGGATGAGAAGTACAGTTGCATCTGCAATATCTGTTGAGTATCCTTTATATTGTCAGCTCTACCCGTCATCGTCACAGGGTATGCTAATAGTAAGCAGCTCTCAAAAATAAAATTGACCTCTCAAATATTTTCATTTTAGAAACTACCTTCCAATGTTCGTATCTTCGAATTTTCTGTGAAATAATTTTAACACTGGCTTCTGCGAAGAAATTCAGGAAGAAGAGCTTTTTTGGTATTCTACATCAGCAATGCGTGGGATCTGCATAATTAATTCAAATCCACAGCATGCATTCAAGTCAATTTTCAGCGAACTCTTGATAAGTATAAGAAGACTTAATTAACTAAATTCTGTGTGTTGACGCGAGTAGGTACAACATCACTCGAAAAAAGTAAAAAATGCTTGTGGAAATTTCATGATCATAAGCCTTGTTAAGATTTTTTTTTCTTTATGGAAAAAAAGATGATCCATCTTTTGTATCCTCGCCAAATATTAATGGCCGTAAATGTTGACTGATCATTTTCTATAAATTTCCAATTAAATAATCAAAACTACAGGAACAAAAAAACTAAACAGGATAAGTGAGTGATAATGAAAAAGGCTAATGTTTTCATATGCATGAATCCATTTATGAATTTTTAAAATTTCTCAAGAATTTTAATGATTTTATTTTATATCGAAAGAAATTAAATTAAAAAAAACATTTTTAACTTCATCATTTTTCAAGCATTATTTTAATTTTTTAATGGCTTTACCATAAAATGTCGCGGGAAAAAGATCTGAATTTTAAATTAAGCAATATTCAATCACAGTACGTAGATAAATGAAGCTATATTAATGCTCTTCATTTTTTAATAATACCGATCGTGTTGTTGTGGTGACTGGAAAATTTTATTTCCGAATTGTCCCCATCATCATCACCGCCATTGGATATTTGGTAATTATTTTAAAATATGGAATTATGTTATTATGTTCATTCTTTTTATTAATTAACTTGTTTATTAATTAATTCATCCATTTCCTTAATTAATCATAGCATAATGTTATATTGTAGTTTTTCCAATCTTTGACAGTTGTTTAGCTTTAAGCTCATGCTATTACTTTATATTTTTCAAACATTTCAGTTTCTTAGTTTAAATTATTATTTATGAATATAACTTAAAATCATCCCTTGATGTACATTTATATTGTTGTATAAAGATGCATTTGTAACAATGACTGTAATTTTACCGGTTACTGATTTTACGATGCTTTGAAACTTAATAAAATGGGGTTCTATAGAAGTCAAAAATTGTAATTACATTTTTCCCCTAATATTTCGTTTCAAATTAGAGCAAAACTCCGCATTTCAAGAACTGCTTTAATTCCTTCATTTAAAAAAAGAGAACATGTATTTAGAAATTCATTTTGCATCTAGTTTTTTATTTGAATAAAAATGTTCAAATAAAACCCAGAGCGAAAATATACTTTATATTTATTTTTTCAACATAAATTTGCCATCTAATTTTAACGAGTAGCAATATCACGAGTGGAAATTTATTATATCAGTCCAAAAAGTGAAATTAAAGTGAAAAAGCAACATACTAATTTTTAATTTTTTGAATATTTCAGCTGACAGGATAGGTTTTCTAAAATATAAGACCCATTCCTTTCAATTTCTATCTTGAAAGCTCTATTACCATATTTAATTAGTCATCTAATGAAAATTCTATTATTTGCTTTGTAGGAATAAAAATTAAAATTTGTGTAGATGTGTTGAAATGTTAGATTTCTTGTATTCTCCCAAAATATTCCCGGCAGTGCCGTCACCTTATATGCTATCGACAAGTCCTGTTCCTTTTCTCCTCAAACTGGGACGTCGATGCTTTGCAACCGACGCCAGGTCATGGCTTTCTCTTCTGCTCTTCAAGGTATCGTCTATTCTCCTCTCTATTCCATATAGGACCAAAAGGCTGGGAATTTGATCAAAATGGTTTCAAAAATAATAGAAGTTTATAGAAAAATTCTAGAATAAATAACTGTCAAAAAAGCAATTAAATAGTGTGAGAGGAATTGCTGAGTACAGCGTTCTGAACTTTGCCACTCACGGTAGCGTGTGACATTGTAATAAAATCAAAAAAGGAGATTTAGCTAAATTCATTGTTTAAATATAATAAGTTAAATAAATTTTCAAAATAAGTTTACAAAATTCAAAAGTCTAAGTGAAACTTCCAAGAAGAAAAAATAAAATATTTTTGCCTGGCCATATTGTGAAGTTGTTTTCAATGAATAAGATTTTTATGTTTAAAACTTTTACTGCATTCTTAATTGATTGCAGATGCTAATACAAACATCCGGTTTCATTTTGATACTATAGCATATATTAGTTTAGTTTCTTACCCAAGTTTGAAGCACTACTATCTTATTTGAAAATCTCTCATTTTTTTTGAAGGTATAATTTTGCTTTCTTAACTGAAATTCGATTTTTCTCTCTTTATCAAGGCTTTCAACTATTTCTTCTACTCTAAATACTGTTACGTTTTTAGCGTAGCGGGTTCGGATTGAATGGTCTTTACTTGAGGACAGTACAAACAAATTTATTTACAGCTATTTACAGGATGACTTGATAAAGTAAATCAGATAAACACAATCCAGCAGTCAACAGTCACTTACAGCGCAAATGCAAGCCTTACGCACTATAAACATAGACTGCAAAACAGCTATCATATAGCACAGCAAACAGTAAATCACAGCGACCTCAATAACACAACGTTAACAACAAACGTAAACACAGCGCACTAATATCAAGCAAGAAAAGTATTTCGCTATTCCAGCGAAAATGCTTCCTTTCTACAAAGAACTGCCGTTTGCGGCAGCCCGTCCTTTATATAACCGGGCGAGGGAGACGTGAAGATTCGGATGATAACGCGAGCGATCCAGCGGCTACCAGACTATTCCTTTCGCCAAACTAATCCAACTGGGGCCAAGCTTCTTTACGCCGTAGCCAATCGCTCTCCCTTTCACGAATTTAGCGGCGTCCGCCCGCTTGTAACAATACGTTTTGAGTTTTTAATAAATGACTTATTTTCTGTGAATAAAAGTGTATAGATGGCTTCCTATATTCTCTAAAGAAAATCAACCTCTTGTTTCATTCGTGATATTTTTCAATGATCAAATGTATCAAGATCTTATATAATAATACAGAAACGCTAAGTTTTATCAAATACAAAAGACATATTTAATTACCCTGTTTTCATTTCACAATAGGAGTGGTCAAAGTAGAGCTTAATGATGAACTTAGACAAAAAATGAAGGGTTATTAAGAAATTGTATTTGCTGATTTTTCTAAATCACACGGAATGCATAATTTTTTGAAATTGAAAGTAAATGGTCAAGATTGGAACTTTCCTTACAGCAAATCTACTAATCTAAAACTAAATTTTCTCCAGGCTGTTAAATAATTACCTATCACTTAAAAGTACATCTAATGTACGATTATAAATAGAATACAATAAAAAATGACTACGGTTAAGAAAATATTGCAAATACAATGTAAAAAGTTTTAAACAATTGAAAAGTTGTTACACTGATATTTTTGTTGTCAGAATTTATAAAATTCAGGAACAAATTATTAAACTGTGCAATAAAAGTAGAATATCAATTTCTAAGATATTTCGATTGATGATAACTTTATGAAAAATAATAGTTGTAATAATAAATAACAGAGAAATATTTATTTCCATTTCTTTAATTTTTATACTACTTAATAGAATCTATCTATCAAAATTAATCATTAATCGCCTTGAAAACTAAATTCTACATACTATTTTTTGATAATTTTCCCGTTAAAGACATAACTGCATTATTAGGATATTGAACTTGATCTAAGGAATTGTAGTTATTATAAAAGTAAAATGTTATCCAATTTCTGTATTTTTTTCAACATGAATTGCAATCCATTTGAAAAAAAAACATTTTGAGGTTGGAAATTGATTCTATCCGAAGCAGCAACAAGTCAGTGACATCTTTAGATTGTCTTTACAATCATTTGAAGTCAAGCAAAATAAGAACTCTCCCGTTTATCGAAACACGCACTTTGTAGCAAGCTCCGTTTTTGGAAGACATACATTAAGGTGACACTAAGAACACGCTATTTGAAAGTCATTCGCAGAAAACTGTTCAGTTATGATTAATAGTCGCCCCCAAAAAATCAATCCTTTTCGAAGATATCTGATGAGGTTATTTTGTACACGAAAATAACATTGGTTAATGACACTAAATTCTTCAGTCAATGTTCAGTTTAGCTTGGAAATCGAAATTTAGCGTGACATAACAGTGATTTTTCACATTCATGAGATAGATAAAATTGAATTCCTAGAAAAAATTAATAACTATAAGATAAAAAATACTATTTTTGTCTCTCCACTAATATTTGAAATTTTATAAAACAGATATCAACCAAGAGAAGTATAGATGAGTATGGAACTGCACAGAACTCTCTAAATAAAGACAAGTATTTTTTTTACCTTTTGAATCTTAGAATGAATGAAGCGTCGTTAAATTAAAATAATATAATTATTTTTTCAGTATTATTATTTGATGCTTGAAAAAGCTATTTTCAGTGGATGTGCATTTATTCCTGCTTGCATTCTTAATTGTCCTTGTACGGAAGTCTAACTGTGTTCGATACGTAAGAAGAAATTAATTAATCCTAATGTATTACCCCATGAAGGCGAGTCTCATGAAAGTGTTTAACAATCAACTCAGTCACGTGATGCTTTTTCGGAAGGAGAGCTTGATGTTTTTGGCTCTCAAGTATATTAGCTTGCTTCAATCTTTCTCCAACACGAAGCACACTCTGACCATCCAAGAAGGGACTGAAAGAGATAGCTCTGCCATTTGATTTAATAGGTTTCCCTAACTCCAAATGTAATATTTCCTCCTTGAACGCCTCCTTTTGAACTAGTCGCACAATAACGTTCGAAGCTCTATCAAGCTCTAACACCGTCAAAGCTCTTTTGGTATTAGATCCCTTAGGGTTGGCATTATTCACAAATCTAAAACACCGTGCCACAACTCATGTAAACTTGCTCCAAGAAGAAAACCTTGAAAGAATATAACTTTCCTTCTGTGTAATCGATGTAACGCAAACAGTTTTTCACTGATCTACCAAGAAGCTTTCTTGCAGTTCATTCTCCAAATTAAACGGAACGGATTTTTAACGGATATTAAAATCAAACTCAACTTTTCTTAGTCAAAATGAGCCATAAAACAAAATTTCGTTATTCACGAGACCGATCAACTTAACACCTCGAGACACAAGATCTGCCGGATTTTCGGTATCCCTGCAAAAGTGAGAGGGAGCGATTGAATTCTGAATTTCCCTAACACAGTTTGCCACAAACGGCTTCCATATATTAGCGGAACCTCGAATCCAGTGTAACACTATTTATGAGTCACCAAAACAATGAATATTATTACTTCTGATTTTAAAAAGTGTTTTCACATATTCAGCAACTCGTGTATCAACAGTAGCTGCCATTAACTCAAGGCGGGAAGCGTTAACTTCTTTAGAGGGGCTATTCAACTTTTAGATATTACAAAGAATGTCTCTAAAGTAACTGGGTTTTGAAAGTAAGCTACACAGCAGTATCCCTTTATACTAGCATATGCGAATACAATTGAGATCATATCCTCTACTTTAATTACTGTGCCATGCAAGAAATATTTTCTAGGAATACAAAAACCAGCAATTTCTTCAATCTCAGAGCACTAAATCAAAAATTTATCTCTCAGCTCCTCCGACACCTTGAAATCCCAATCGTATCCCGATTCCCACAGTTCGTGTATCATAAATTTAGCTCTAACTACATATGGTGAAACCAAACCAATTGGATCATAAATTTTGGCTAAAGTTTGCAAAATGATTTAGTTATTTTTTGTATTCTAAAAAACTCCCTTAACTGTGGCATATCTAACCCCAAGGTGTTTCGATCTGTATTTCAATTTAAACCTAGGATTTTTGTAGGTTTAGAATTTAACTGTCTTTCTTCAATGTCTCTTCCGTTTTTGATCCACAACTCTCTCAAGTTTCTAGAATTGCTCTTCATTTTGCGGAGATGTCTGCCTGCATCTTTTAAAATACCTACAGCAGTGGCCTATTGATAAAAGGCTTTATCGTCGTTTTCGGGCCCATGTAAAAGATCATCAACATACAAAAACCCATATAACATTCCCACAACGTCAGCATGCTCCTCCCTGAATTTCTCTATAAGGTGTTTAATAGTTGCTGCAAGTATGAAGGACGATTGACAAGTTACAAAAGGCAAACGCGCCATTCTGAATATCTGAAATGGTGAATCCCCATCATCACTGAACCAAATAAATTTCAGATAGTTTTTTTTTAATTTTCCTCTAGAAAAATAGAATGTATTGCGCCTTTTATGTCTGCACCAAACGCTACTTCATGTCATCTGAATTTTAAAATGATATCTAAGAAGTTACTATACAAGTTTGGACCCGGAATTAGACACTCGTTCAATGATTAAACCCCCTGCACTTAGAAGAACAGTCAAATACGATGCAAAGGGCAGTAGTCACCTTATCTAGACGGATTCCAGGAGTATGCGGGGCTATCTTACAAACCTCGCAGGCTTCAATGCGAGTCCTGCAGAAAGCTGCTTTGTGTTTTCTAAAACAACGGTAACAAAAATTTAATGTTTTTCAGAGCTTTTGCTTTGGTTAACCATTAAATATCATACACTCAAGACAATTATGTTCATCATAAATGTTACAAAACACACAATATTTTCCAACCAAAGTACTATATACTGATGTTGATTCACCTTTACAAAAATTTCCATTATTTTTGAACCCTGGTTTCGTATTAGTGTTTACGACATATTTATTACTCCTTGCACTACCTATTAACCCAGTGGCCTCTCTGCATTCAATTTCTAGTTTTAAAAATTCTATTAACTCTGTCACTCCAGTATTTTCCCCACTTTTTTCTTCCAGAACCAAATCCTCAGGCAATAGTTTAAGAATAATTGAGTTTAATAGCTGACCGTAGGAACCACTAGTAATCTTCAAATTACCCAAATTTCTAACACAAATCTGTAACTGATCATAGAGTTTTCTCAAACCAAAAACATTCGAAGAGCTCTTAACTGGTTCCAAATGTAGCAACACCTGCATGAATTTTAATATAATTATATCCCTTCGTCCAAAACTTTCTTCCAAACTCTTTACACATACATCATAATTTTCCTCAGACAAACTATAACCCGATACACTGTTGTACGCGGAACCCGACAATAAACTTTTTAAATAAGTAAACTTTTCTACTTTAGTCAACCCTGTATTAGAAGGAATTGCGTTATCATATGAATTGCAAAATTTCAACAATTTAATAGGATCTCCATCAAATGTTTCTAACTCAATTTCGGTGATCTTATTAAAACATTACTTGCAACACCTTTACTGTTTTCATGCACAGCCATATTGTTGCTGTTTTGCATACCATTAAGCACTACCGATGCATCCCTTCCCCTAACAGATCCGTTACTATTAATTTTCTTCGTCTTACTAACTATTATAGATTTACATATCCTTATTTTATCATCATACTCAACCCATTTAATTAATTCATCATACTCCCTCTCATCAGTTATCAGTTCATCGATCTCAAAATCAAAGTCGCGCAATATCTCCTGATATTCAATTAGAAGCTCAAAGGAAGCATTCAAATCCTCAAGCTTTTCCTCGTCCAGTTCATTTTTAAACAACTCTTCAATATTACTCAGACGTTTAGTGACTGCTACGCATAATGGCACTTTGCGTCTTCAGTTTACCAATATCTTTGCTCGACCCGTCTGCCATAACTCTATGCAAGGATTACAATTCAAAATAAACCTTACATACCAATTTTCGACTTGAACTCTCACGACCTTCAATACCTCACTGGTGGCTCCAAACAATGTGGGATCACCCACTTCCACAATTGTGCACTTGGTATTTGGTCTTCATATTCAAGTACATACAAACTTCAAAACAAAACAAAATCGTTTATTTTCACGAACACATTCTTTTAACTACCACACACACTCACCGCTCTACATTTATACTCCGCCAAGCCAACGCAAGAGTCCGCATAGAGGGCTCAGCACCGCCCTCTACGCAAGCACCTATGTCACAACAAAATTAAAAGCCAAAAAATTATCTTTTTAATGATATCCATTTTTTTTTACTACAAGTTTAATTTTTTTTATCTATAATGAATTTTTAAATAATTTTTTTAAACATATTTTTCAACAGATTATTTTCAAAATAATAATTTAATCAGCGTGGCAAAAAATTATCTTTTATCAGCATGTTGTCATCACGTTAACAAAAACTCTAAACTGAGGAAAAAACAAGTTAATTATTACTGCTAATAAAATCAGAAAAATGTAATTTTCAGTTCGTGATTCTATGAAATGAAATAAACAAATATTATATTATCTAAAAAAATGCTAGATAAAGTCTTCTATTATCATTCACAGTATCTATATTATTAATTCAGTAAATAATTCAATAATTAATCATGGTTTAATTCATGCAGAATATCCATTTGAATCTGATATCAACGGTCAATTTATAAATCTTTAATTACAGGCAAAATACTATTTAGTACTACAATTAAAATTTTCTAAATAAAATAAGTAACTGCATTTTAGTAATTTGGGTCAAAAACTGCTATGATAAATTAGGAATTTAAAATTGTTTGATACTTCTCTGTGAGCCATATTTAATAAAATATTCTTGAGACACTAATATTTTAAATAGGAAAAGTTGCACTTTAATGAACTAAATCAATCGTTAAAATTGATTGATTTATGAAAATTTGAGTCTACTATTCTACAAAAACATACAATTTTACATCTTTTCATTCACCATTTAAGTAAAATATCAATTCCGGAATAATCAGTGCCCGGAATTTCTCCTAGATTTTTAATTAAATGAATGTGTTTGCGCATATGTGTGTGTGTGTGCGTACGTATTGGTGCTCTGCATATCAGACCATTGGATCTAGAGCTACCTAACTTAGTACATATATACCTTGGAGGGTAAAAATGTATACGTTGGAGAGATCTTTTTGAAATTTCTATTAATTAAAATTTAAACTAAATTTCTGCATTTTTCCGCTATTAAATCCGATAATATTGCAGAAAAAAACTAATTTTAAAATTATCTTAAAGTTTAAAAAATTATATTTATAATTATATGAATGTTTTAGTAATGAAATGAATAATTATTTGTTATGTAATTTGAGTCAATAAATGCTGATTAATTACGAGTTTAAAATTTCTACTTTTATCCTTTGCCCTGTAAATCATATTTAACAAAACATTAATGAGAATCTACTATCTATATAAATAAAACTGAATCACCAATTTTGTTGCTAAGCTCAAAACTGGAGATCGGCTCGACCCATTCGTCTAATTTTTTTAAAATTTTCGTTAAAAGTCGAGGAAGATTTTTATGGAGAGAAAAAAACGAAAAAACTGCAAGGAAAATAGCTAAAACGACACTTTTCTTACTTTCCCGCCAAAAATCTTCTATTATTCCCTTCCCCCATCAAATGAGTAAGATTTCAGGAAGTAATAAATTTGGGTTTGCACCAGCTCAATGATTTGTTGAGAAACAAATACTCGCAGTCAGTTGGTTTTCCCTGTTTAAAAAAGAAAGAAAGAAAATATTTGCTTTTATGCAGCTTATATTGATTTAAAACTTATTTTTCCAATTGGATGTGGATATCATTTTGTTCATTTTTATTTAATGATGTTTTATTTTTTCATGTTTTTATTGATTGTGTTCTGATATAAAGTTGCTTTATTGTTGTTCTTAGTGATAAAAATTCTTTTTTATACATAAATGTAGCATGAAAAGTTCTCAATGTGATTATTTTATTCATGAAAGGATTTATTTATTAAACAATTCTTTTTTTATTTTCTTAGTATTTGATGCATTTTAAATTACACATTGTTAATTAATCGGTTTTTTGGATTCAATCTGATGTACTTTTGAATTACAATAAAACAGATAAAAGGAAATTAAAAATTTCTTTATGAATTTTCGCTACCCCACCTGGCATAGAGAATTCACACATTTGCTTAAAAATTTAAACTCTGTCCTTCTAGCTGGAAAACATTTGATGTCAATCAAAATATAAGAAAGGAGTGTTAAAATTTATCTTTAGTATGATTTCAAGTTGATTAGGCTGTATGGATATTTAATCTATGTCTTCCAAAGTAAAATTTGGGCAGGGAATAAAAAAGAATAAGAAAGGAAAAAAAGACTTTGTAGAAAGAGAAGGAAAGAAGGAAAGAAAAAGGAAGAAAGAAAGAAAACAGGTTTACAGAAAGAAAACAAAAGAAAGGTTTGTGTGTTCAAAACAAATCCAGACTATTCAAATTCAAACAAAACGACAATTCAAAGTGACATTGCCGGTGAATTAAGAACATATAAATCAGTTTATTGTGTAATTGACCAAGATGATGCTGTCAATTATCCACCAGATTTTTAAACACACTGAATTTCACAGGATTGGTGCCTCATAATCTTCTATTAAAAGTAGATTCGCTGGTCATAATGTTACGAAATATCAACCCCAGCATCTTTGTAATGGCACACGGCTAGCAGTAAACACATCACTGAACAATGTGATTGTATCAACCATTCTGGAAGGAAAATATAAGGGAGAAGATATGTTGATACCTCGAATCCTAATGGTACCAACTGACGTACCATTTAAATTTAAACGACTGCAATTTCCAGTGCTGTTTGCTTTCGATAAGGCCATAAATAAATCCCAGGGTAAATCAGCAATAATCTTGCACACACACACACACACACACACACACACACACACACACACACACACAGATATATA
>JAOUZG010033074.1:1951635-1973642 GCA_026289955.1 Argiope argentata
ATATATAATTTTAAATTTTAAATAATCCCTTTCATCGTAGATACGAACTAATGTTTTACCATTAGAGATTTCAGTTTTTAAATCTGGATAGGTATTTCAAGTATTTAAAGAAATGTTTTTCCGTATAGTGATTATAAGTATCAAAACTACAAGTCACGAATCTGAATTTTTCTTTTTTGAAATTTAACTGTTGGAGAAAATTAAGGATAGTTTAGAGAAAGAGTCTTAGTTTTTTTTTTTTTTTTTTTTTTTTTGCGAATTCTTTTCCCCCCTATTCTTTACGGTTATGCGAAAGTTCCCGTATTCTTTCTTAAGTTGCATTAGCGTTATATTCATTGACTAATAGCCCTTTATAATAATTTTTACAAATTAAACAGAAATTATATGCTGATTTATCTGTTACTGTAATAACAAAAGAAAAATTTGTTCATCATTTAATAAAAAAAATAATAAAATAAATACATTAACAACAAATGAGATGCTTATGAGAAACCCATTTAAAATTTTCAATAAATTTCTTCTGAAATCTTATAGTACAAGATTATTACGTTTTTACAATTAAATTTCTTAGTTTGATTATAATTTTAATTTGAAATTTCAGCATTTTCTTATCTTTTCTTTTGTAACTTTTGTAAACATTTGCACATTCTGCTGTAGCTTTCATTTGTTCAGAGCTTCTAGATTATATGCAATAAAAGCAAGAGAATAAAAAATCTAATCGATTAACTTAACAAAACGAAACCATGGTTTGAAGGCAGGTATCTACATAAAAAAGGATTCGAGTAAAATAAGCTAAAGCTAAAAAAAGTAAATAAAAGGAAAAAAGGAAAGCAAGAAAGAAAGAAGAACCAACCATTTGAGTTCAATAGTAATTTCGATAATGCTTTTGAAAGGGAGACAAAGGGGTACTGAATGGTTCCGTGCTAATTATTAAGCTCTTACAATTTCATTGACGATAAAAGAAAATAAATATCGTTTTAAAAATACATTGGAAACCATGCTATTACTTCGGTAGGAGTTTCAAGTGCGTAAGCATATCCATACGTTATTTTTAACAATTTAGAGGGAATCTTTTTGCGATGATAAAAATTCGTTCTTACAGCAATGAATACTTGAAATGAGATGAAAAAAAATAGCTTTCACATCATGATAACGTTGAGAAAAGCAAATTTTCCGAATTCGTTACTCTAACACAAAATAGTAGCACATTTGCAATACATTTTAACTATTGAATTTAATTTCAGGAATCAATTCTCGAATGAAGTCATCCCTCCTTTAGAAATCGAATCAAATCCGAATGAATGCTTTGGAAAGTAGTCAAACGTTTAGTAACAAATGGGTGACTGTTTTTAGCGCCTTAAAACATTGTACATTCCACTTATGTGCCATTAGATTAAGTTCTTTTGAAATGTATTGTTTGGATACAAACTTTGTTGAATTTCTAATTTTTTTACAAAATAGAAATTGGGAAAAAAATCAGATACTTGTCTTTTAAAAACTTAAAGAATCTTGATTGAATCACTAAAATGAAAATTAGATTAATCAATATTATTATTTAAAGAGAATCAGGCATACAACTACTAAAGTATAGGTATGAATAACTGACACAGGTAATTATAATAACATTTACTTTCCATTTTAATTTTTTTAAACTACCTGAAAGAAATTATGAAATCAGGAAGTTCACAAAATATTGTCTCTGTTAATTAAAACACTTATAAATTGACTTAGAAAAAATTTTGAGCATATTTATACTGAGATTCATATTTAATGCATATATGAAATTTCGGGTGATGATTTAAATGGTTTAGATGACTTTTCAAATGTATTAAATACACTGTTCTCAAAAATTAATGAATATTTAAAATGAATGAAAAGTATTATTTATTAAACAAAAGAATATGAAAGATTACGGCAGTCTGAAGTCCTTTTCTACATTTTGTAAATCAAAGTCATTTCTTGTTTATTTTTTAAAGGACTTTTTTTAGTATTATTGTGCCAAATTCATTTTGAAATGTGCCTTAAGTTTTGAAAGCATTCTGAGCAGTAAAGCTACTAATAAAAATGCAAACATGTCTCCAAAAGCAGCATGAAGATACCATTTGATCAACTTTTTTCATACAAATACTTTTGTTTAAAATTCTTTTCTTTTATAAATAAAATTATAGAAGAAAAAGAATTAAGAATTATACTGGCTGTTTACTTTTGAATTTCAAACTTCTTTACCGCATTTTAAAAGTTTGAGGTTGGCACATGGATTGAAAAAGAATCAAGCATTAGAAGATTTCCATCAATTGCATTTGAAAATCTCTGCTTGTGTGTTTGAATCTCAGTGGGAGAAAATTCTAATATCATAGGTAGTTTTATAATACAGGAACTAACGGCTTACTATTTTAGAAATACACTTCTTAAACAAATCTGTTTAGATCTACATACGAATTGAATTTTTAAATCTGTTTAGAAGTATTATGAATAGCTTTAAAATTTTACAGCAAATTTTTTTCCCATACTGACATTCAAAATAATTTTCTTAGTTATTTTAACGTGGGAAAAAGACCTTTTAATGACATTTTTAAGTTTTCAAAATTAGTGGTGGGCATCTGAAAATTACCATTGTATTGATTGGAATTGGGGATAGTTTAAACTATTTTAATACTTACATATATTTAGGAGCATATTTTAGAATTTATTGCAGTTTTTTTTAATTGCAAAAATTAAAATTATACATCTCAACTTTAAACCAATTTTAATTTTTTTTCAATTAAATAAGTCACAATCATCTTATTACCAGAAGATATCTTTTAATTGTTGCTCATTTCTATTCCCTGTGTTATTTTTATGTTAAGGAATTTAAATAGATATTTATTTTATGTTTCATGAAAAAAATATTGAAACTGTTATGCATAGTTTTGATATTATTTCACAAATTTCTTCCTATTTCTATGTTCTAATGCTGCTAAACCGTATGCTAACTTAGTCGACTGGCGGAAAAGAATGGAAACTTAAAATTTTATCTAAATTCTGATTTTACCTAAAAAATAATTTTTCCATTTAATGTTATACAATTTTTGTCGGTAGTATTGTGATACACTAACATTTTGTTTCGAATTATTTAAAAAAAACATTAATGCTATTTTTAAAACCGAGTGCTACTGCTTAGATAAATCTTGAAGTAGTATTTTCTGGAAGCTTGATTTACACTTTGCATATTCATTCTTTCACTGGAATAATTTGTATATTTACGACATTATAACCAAGATTTCTCTTAGATTTCCTGTTTTAAATACGACACTTGAAAATATCTAGAAACTTTCAATTTCTCTTTAAATAGTTTTAAAAAAATAGACGTTTTAATCACTGCTCTAAAAAATCATAAACATTTTTATCACAGAAGTATTCTAAACCTATTGATTTCAAAATATAAGGGGTTAAATAACTTCTGAGTTCATTTGAAAATTATAAGATAAATCACATGATGCTGATTGCAATCCATGCTTGGAAATATGGTGAATTTATTACTCAAGAGAATGGTTAATTTATTAGTAAAATGAAATGTTAATAATTTTCATGAGTTTTTTTTCTGCAATTTTTTTTACTTCAAACAATACCTGTTCCTTTCCCTATCCTGCTACTGGTGACCTAAAGACCCACCAAGTGCATTTAGGAGAACAAGATTTCCGATTGAATGGGTAATTGTTCGAATTCGGTTTACTTAAGCTGCATTTCGCTTGTGGATGCAATCACGCAAAACAGGCAGAAACTGTTAATGATATCACTGTTAGCACCGATTTAAGATAAACTGGATTACACTTTAAGTGATATTTACACTAAATTATTCTTTAAAGATTCTGAAACGAACGAAAAGTAAGACGTTTCACAACTGTTTTTCAAAGCAGTCAATGTTAAGATACAAACGCATGCAGTTTAATACTAAACACGATACATCTATACAGACTGAATAGAATTTTCATAATTTAAAGACAGAAGAAGTTTAGTTCTATTTTTTAAATCTTCTACCATAGATGCGATTTTGTAACAGAGCCAGAGAAGCAATTTATAAGTACCATATGTAGTTTCTGTTTAAATTGTTTTCTGTGAGAAAACCTATAAAGAAGAAACTTTTAAGAATGGTTCCAAAAGCTGCAATTGCAAAGTTAATTCAACGTTTTGCTTAGATAAAATTCAGAAAGTAACATTTTTGCAACTTACCTCAGAAAAAGCATCTTTGAAATTTTCTTTATTAGATAAAAAATGATTTTTTAATTTTTTATTTCGAGCTTAAAAATGTACAATCAAGCAAAATTGCTTGAAGTACAAAAAAAAATAATTTTATGAGTTGCACATACATCGTTAGCTTGAATGATACATATAATGTATATCTATAATTCCCTTAATGTAAGAAAAGTATTTCAATTCAAATGGATTAAACTGGGCCATAGTTCTAAACTGCTAAAATTATATCATTGACAGTGGAGAAGAGGAGTGGGTTTGACATTACTGGAACAAGTCTTAACCGTACTGTCATTGACTTCTCACTTAATCGAAGATCTTCCAATTACTTTTGATCATTGGAATGTTTGATTAAAGGGAAACTAGTCAGCCATGAAGGGATCATCTATACTCGCATAGAGAATCCCTCTAGCAGAATATCACTTATGCTATCCATGAAATTGTGAAAAGGACCTGAAAAAAAAACAAATTACAAGACCCTTGATGACATAAATATCTCTCCTTGCCGACAATCAGCAGGACCACAATTTAATATTAACAAATACTAATCGCAAAAGTAAAATAGATTCGGATAGCTTTGTGTCTGGACTAACGGATGAATTGCATTTGATAGTGTTCCCCCGTGTGTGGTTGCAGTTACACGGAAATACTTTTCATCGTAAATCGGCTATAATTCCATGCTTGAAAGTGGTATTTCTTGTCCCTTGGATTATTTTACAAGAACATCTTGAATTTCCTTTTCGATCAGCAGAGTTGATATAGTTTATCTTTAATTATGAGCGCATATGTTCTTCTGTTTATAGTTCGAATCCTGTGCAAGTAGCAGGCCTGTGCTGGCAAATTCACGAAGACTGCCTCGATATCATAAATAATGAACTGGTTCGCATGTGTACAAACCTGGTTTGAAGAAGGCAATTTTGTAAAGGAACTGAGGTGGTTCTTCTTAAAAGTCTGATAAATACTTTCAATAATGCAATATCGATTGTTTGTTAAAACTGTTTACAAATCAGTTATACTCATTATTTTTTTCTGATCCAGCCTTTTTAATAATATATTGCAGTATGTGTTATTTCCTGAAATGTACAAAGAAATATTTCTTAAACCATCAGGAGCCTTGAAAATATTGTCTGAGTCAATAAATTTGCTGTTTAATGTTCCAACAAATTTGGCGAATGGAAGAATAAAATTTTGTGTACTAATAGATGAGGGCTACTAACGCCTTTTACTCCATGATAAGTTTTACTTTGGATGTATCAAAATTTAATTTTTATATTTCATTATTCATCGCTTCAGAGATATAAATTTTCCATAAATTCGTCTACCATATTTGATGAAACAACGCGATAGGAATTAAGTGTCGAATTCCAGTATTAAAGGAAATCAACATTTGTTCTAAGTTTTGGGGACACTTCGCCTTATTCAATTTCAAATTGTATTGTCAAAACTTAACAGAAGTTAGGAAAATTCAAATACTAAATATGAAAGAGTGAAGTAGGAAAGTTAAAAATGAAATGAAAAAAAATTAAAAATGAATGAGTTTAGGGATTTATTTTACCTCTGGGCAGTTGAATACAAGCCATGAAGAGAATTGAACATTTTAAATCTGAAAAACAGAAAAAATTATAATCTGTTCAAATTCGGATTTCAAATTTTCCACTTATGATATCTCATTATTCAGCTTTGCTAATTTTTTTAACATTTTTGTTCGTAATAATAAAGAAGTTTTTAGTTATGCTTTTTTTTCTATATAGTTATTTTGGTATTCAAGCGATATGTTTTATCAACATGTATAAGCCTGTAATTCCAATTATTAAGTTAAAAATTTGAAGTGAAATTTTGAAGAAAAAATTTGCCTTTGAAATATTCTTGCGCTTTGTTGCTAATTTTGTGTCCTATTATGATTTTGGAATTTTTCAAAACAGAATTTATTTCAAAAATGGAAATTTATTTTTATTATTTAACTCCTCTTTTATATTCTGGTATATTATTAATATTGTGTTAATTAAATAGCTCTATCAAATGGTGTAAAGGTAATGCGTTCTTGAAAGAGATTCTTTGAATCTAATAAATATACATGTTACTATATTAGATATTTCTATAATAATCTACACTGAAGTCAACACGTAAGAGTCATTAATCTTATTTCTCATTGAAATATTTAAAAAGATGCTTAATATTTATTTTTCGAATTAACATGTAGAATTTTTATTACTGATTTATCTTGCTAATGAGTGTTCAGTTCAAAAGAATTACAAATAGCTATCTATTACCGGTTTGTGAAAGGTGATTTTTTGCAACGGTTTTTAAAGTATTGGTGTTACGGGCAATGAAACTTCTTTAAAAAAATTTAGTAAAAATTTCTCGCTTGGCTTTAAAAGCAATCGGAAATGTTCCAGCCAATAGATCTTTTCACGCGTAAGACTGGGCAGCTACTAATAACAAAAAATATAACTTATTTCAAGTCTAGGTATTACATAACCCATTAAATAAAATAAAACTGTTGGATTTATGTCCATCGTTTAAATTTTATGACTTGGGCATTTTTGTGTTTATTGCCGCATTGTCATTCAGTAAAGAAAATGGCCATCTTGCAAGTGAAAATGGATTTTACTTCAGCAAATAACCATAAAGAATTTAACTTCATTATATTTGATAGCATGAAAGCTTAATTTCCTTTATGCTTTCAATCGGATTTATTTTCTAGTAGATTTATCGTTTTTATTGAAGCAATTATTACGTCATAATCAAACATGACCTACGTTCGTTCAATCCGAGGGGAACAATGGTAGTCCAAGTAATTATTTCCCAACCATCATCCAAATCATTTGGAATAATAGGTATTATAAGATTTTACAAAGGTTTTGAAACCATGTAAGATAAATAATGTTACATATAACAATGATCAAATATTCATTTCATTCAAAATCATAAAAAAAAATATTTAAAAAATTATTATTAGAGACTTCATTTATAACAAGATTACATGCTAATTGGAATAATCTTAAACTTTTTATTTTAACATGATCCCTGAATAAATGCTCTTGCCTTATAATAAAGAAGAAATAAAGCTTTTTAAAAAAGGGAACACAAAGGGGAATTTTTCATTTTTATCAATAAATAATTTGATTTCAGTTGCTCTTAAACAATTTTATTTTTGGTTATTTCTTTTCCATTTTTTATAAGTCAAATGAGAAGAAAACCTTCCTTCATCCATGAGCATAAATCATTTAATATTTTAGCTCAAATTTGTCAATCACTGAGCACTAATGAGTAATTACTAAGATTCAGCCGGTGCTTGCCAACAAGCAGACTGAAAAAGGGTTCACGCTTTTATCTATAAGAGAAGAGGATGAGGGCATTCATGCTGAAACATTTCAGTAATGCGGAATGGTTATAGTTTCCGAATTAAAGAGAAAGGCTCTTTTTGTCCATCAATCCTTTGATTAATAACTTTTTATCTCTTTTTATCTAATAGAAAGATAGAAAATAAAATATTCTTAAAGACTTGTAATTGTCCTTCAAATGTTTTTTTTTTTGGGGGGGATAGGTTTTTTTTTCGATCAATCCAACATTTTTGCCTAAAATTATCTAAACTTTATAACATGTTAAAAAGCTACTGTCTTTTGTAAATGTTCTTATATGAATTCGGAATGATTTCTACTACACGTTATAAAATATCTTAATATAAAGCTTCTATATCAGTTTTTTTCTTTATTTAACTTGAATAAGATCATGTCTGAGAAATATGAGTTTTCTATTAAATATTTTTTTTGGAAATTGTAGTGTATTTGTGCGCATAGATTAAAAGAATGTGAATTATATGAGTAGTAAATATTTCAAAATTGTTTTGAGTCCATAACTGGCAAGGATATTCCTTTATGTCTATAATTTTTTGACAACGTAATCATTACCTTTACTTAAAAAGCAACATATGCTTGACTTAAGAAAGAAGATATATCTTTCCAGTGATATACATTGGTAAATATCTCTAGATATATTAAACTTTCTAACACAGCCTGCGCCAGATATTTATTTCAATATATTTCACGGCTCATTAAATCTTGCTTCTTCAACTCATAGTTGAATTAAGCGAGGAAACTAACTCCATATTAATGACATCTTTCAAAAATATTTTTAAATCGCCTTGAAAAATGAAACATCAAAAAAATACAGCTTCAAAGTATAAAAATATTCTAATAATGGGTAGATTTACTATAAATAATTAATCCTGTATGAATTATTAACAAGCGATATACACAAAACAATTAGTTCATTGATGGAATTAAACTATTTCAAATATCAAAAACAGAAAGTCTATATAACCACAAAATGAAAAAAATGAGGACATTTACCGTAATGGTTCTATTTTCGCATTTTCATAATTTCACATTTATAGAATTCTTATATTTGAACGTTCGCAATTAATTAGAGACTGGTTTAAACTCAGATGGAAAAAATAAACACTTTATAATGCTGAGTCTGATTGATCTATTAATAAATTAAGTTTAAAGTATCTTATTTCTCTTTAATAAAGTAAATATGTTATAAAACAAATCAGCATCAAAGAAAAGAAACTCTCGTTTTTCTAAATTACATGAGAGAAGAGGACGAAACGATAATGCCTATCGCATCTAATGTCCAAAAGCATTTAGTTTTTGGGGTTGTTTTTATGCTTGAACACTAATAGATCCTCTTAGAATGGACAATGGTCATCAAGTCTAAATGATCTGCCCATTCATGTATGTCTTTCACCACTAATTTACGTTGATATCTATTTTTTCTCTACCTTTCAATTTTTTCCTTAGATGTTTTAGGGTTTTTCCCTTCTTTGGAGCACACATTAATGAGCTCTGCTGGTTCACTATTTACAATCTTTATGTTATTTGTGTGAAAATTCATGGTTATCGGATGAATAATATAAAAATAGTAATATAATTAACACTCATATTTTTGAGAATTCATTATTTCAGATTATATATATAAATATTATATATAAATAATAATATATTATGTATAATAAATTATATATATAATAAATATTATCTATAATAAATTTATATATAAATATGTTAAATTGATTTAGATTTTCTTTCATTAGATTCTTTCTTTCTTTCATTTTTTTTTATTATTTTGTAAGGCGTTTTCATCAGTCAAGACAACTAACTTTATTAATGATCAAATCTTGCATTGAAAGATTTATTGAAGGGGTTATTATTTATAATTTTTCAACTTAAGTAGTATGAGACTAATTTTAATAACATTAAACGAATTTCTAAATGAGAAGGAAAGTTGTAGATTTGCACTTTCTTCTTTACTTCTATAACTGCTTTTTACCATATATCTTAACTTTAAATTAACTACTTTTCCTTGTTTTAAACAAATGAAACATTGCTAATAAATTTTTTAATAGTTAAAGCAATCATTCATTAGTGTCATAAGCATGTGAGCTAAAAAGACTTTTGTGACGGATGCAATAGTAAAGCAGATAAAGAAATGATTAATCAATCAATGTGCCATCGATTTTTGCTTCTTTATTTTTAATTTCAAAGTTCCATTACTCATTTATTATTCTTAAAAAAACAAGAGTAAATTAAAAACTATCATTGCTTCCATATTTTAATATACCTTATTGAAAAATAAAATACATTCATTTAATAAACTTAGTATTTAAAAGGCATTTTTTGTTATCCAACATTTTTTGTCTTTTCGAATGTCACCTCGAAATGAGGATGAGATGCTTCCTGCATGGTGGTTGGATCTCACCACACTGGAGGGTACACTAATAGGTGGGAGTTAGGTTCCCCCCATCGATGACGGGGCGTACTTCCTAAGATAAGGGTTATACTGTGGCCGGCGATGGCTCTTAGGCCTCAACCATAGTTCCCGTCAGTGTTGCTGCGGCGGCGGTCCATTCATTCAGTACTATGGTTTGAATTCTTGTGCCTGCGGGTGGATTGGAGAATCTGGTATGTCTTACCCTTGAACTGAACACCAATTGTAAGACATTTATTCCTTAAATCTACCGATAAATGTGCATGAACTAGCTAATCTGAATGCACACTTTTTTATTATGTAAATTTATGAAATTCCAATCATAGTGATATCTAACATGGAATTTGTTTTCTAAAATATTATTTATTTAAAAATTATTATTACTATTTTGAAAAGCGTTTTCTGATCTTGCTATATAAATATTTATTTTCCATTTTTATCATGACCAAGTTGTCCATATACGACAATACTACCATCATAAAATATAATTTGCTATAATTAAAGATATGTGTAAAAAACCGATACATTTACAATTTTTGTATAATTTCAAAACAAACAGCGCAAAATGGCATGTTTGATAATTTAAAATTAAATTGAATTTTATTCTTATTTTGTCTTTTCTGAAATGCAAAGAAGTATGATCTAAAGAAAAATATAATTTTAACACTAAAAAAGGATTATTCAGAAAAATTACAAATGATAACCTTTCATATACTTGATGCTCTGTTTATAAGGTTACTGAGTATGGTTATAGTTATTATTACTACTGATGAAAGGTTACTGAGTGTCCACCTATAATTGACTAAATTAAAAGACAATTCTGAAAAATTAGGCTAATAATAGAAGAAAATTCAATGAAATTTAACCATTAGGATACAAAGTAGAAAGCTTCATGAATATTTTTAAATACACTGTTTTATTGCCATAGTTATATTTTAAATAAACTTATGCATCTCCCTGGTAAATAATTTTGGTGTGGGATGGGTGTTAATCATAGTTGAAGTTTTTACGGATAGACTTTCTTCAATCAATAAAATAAAAAAGTCAAAAGTTAAAATCTATGTAATATTTGAACTTCAAAATCGTCGTCATCTCTCAAGCTTGTGAGGAATCCAACTGCTGTTATCAGGTTTAAAATGATGTTGAGAGTATTATTTGTTTTTTTGGTGTGTTTGAATTTCCTTTGAGAAAAACATTAATCTAATTAAATAACATTTCCCTACATTTTCTATTAATCCTTATTGTATACTTATAACATTCCAATTCAAAGGATTTACTCTTGGGATTTTTGAATAATGGTGATATGATTCTTAGAAGATGTGCATTTTATCCTCTTTAAAACACTCCAAACCTTTGGAAGATTGGATAAGGGTGGGTTTTGAAAACAAAGTAGGATTATAAAATAACGAGGCATTCTCTCTGGCTGAATTACAGAAAAAGATCAGGATGTCGGATAAGTACATAGTTGTCTGTCGATCATCGAGTATTTTCGGAAGACTATAATCATGGAAGTCTGGCGCTTCTAGTGAGCGCTGGCGAGTAAGACGATCAGAGACAATGGAAATCATAAATTCGGTCAGCCAAAAATTCTAAAGATGAATTGGGGACAGCTACGAATTGTCTCTTGAGCATTGGCATTCGCTACAAATATCCTTGTGGCATGTTTACCATTTAGTTTGAAACAGCATTAAAAACATCTTCAGTAGAGTTGTGAAAGAGGGCTTTTTACTTTAATCTTTTCTGTGTTATTTTAGTGTCATTTTATCCTATTTCATGCAATTCCTTCACGGAATTGGATTTTATTGCCTAGTAGTGCTAAACTTAAAACCTACAGTCGTGATTCCGAAGAGAGCGTGAAATATCTCTTTATAGTTTGTTTGAATATTAATCAAAACAGTTATTCTCCCTTTCAATTATCTTTGATAATACTTTTAATGAATATGAATTCTAATCAAAGGTTTTTTTCATGACCAACTTAACAAAGATGCATTTTTTGACTTCACATCATATTCCATTAGTAATGTAGGTAGAGGATCAAATTTTATTTAATTTTGATTTTAAGATCCATCACCTTATTTAATGTTGAATATTTAAGTTTTGGCGTAGTGAGGAAAAATAACTTAGTTGATATAATTTATGACTTTTGTAAACTTTGCTAGGATCAAAATAAATTAGACTGCAGAAGAAAGCGGTGTTTGAGAAGGACTTTCATCATTAGAAATTTCCTTAATAGACAACCTTTGAATACAAATATTTGTCATTCTTTCTGTATTCATTACCATATGATTCCTCTTCATAGCAAACACCAATTTATTTTTCTTAAAATTAACTCTGCTCCTCATAAATAATGATATTGATGAAAACCAGTTAATTAGATAAATACTTTTGGGAAAAATTTATTTTGTCAAATTAATTGATATTTAGTTAATTAAACTTCAATATAAACATGGAAATATATGTTCATTTAAATAATAGTTTCTTTAATAAGGAAAAATTTATAACATTTATATCGATACAAAAGTCCCACTAAAAACCTCAATGACTAATATTGAATGTGTTTCTTTCTGGAGAATTTAAATTAAGGCTTAAGGTGCCAATTTTTTTGAAGGTTTTTGAATATCCATGGCCTTTTAGCAAAGTTTGCAATTAAAGCCCCAGGTATTTATATAAAGATAAGGACTTTTCGACTTTGCCAGTTTTTAGTTTTAATGTTATCTTAATTTACACCACAAATAAACCGAAGGCTATTTTTTTTTTCAGTAATTGATACTGATTTTAAGATGCTCAGATCAGAAATAATGTATGGTCACGGAAATAAAATATAAACACAAAACTTGTATTTCTTTTTAGCATCAATTTTCCCAAGAGCTGTCGTAGAGGGTTAAAAGCGAAGATTGAGGTAAAAAATAACAGCAAGAGATGGAAAAAAATCGATAAACCTTTTAGATGCGCAAAAGGCTTAACAGAGCGATTTCAAACTTTTAAAAATTCCTAGGTGTATGCCATCGTTTTCTCTTTATTTTGTACTTCAAAGTGATTCAACCAAGTGGATATTTTTTTCAGCAATTTTAGGAAATGGAGTGAAAACAGTAAGTAAAAGTGACACTGCTTGCTTGAAGGGGAAAAAAACTTTTCGAATAGTTTGTGGAAAAATGATCTTTTTCGCTTTCACCGAGACTCTTTTACTCTTTGATTGCTTTCCAAAACATCTATGTTTAAACTATGCCTTCTCTGACTTATATTTTGTTGTGTGTTTTAAAAGAGCAGATTAAAAGCTCTTCATTCTTTTTTCTTTCGTTTTGTATTTGAAAAGAAAAATACATTTTTCTGTTTTATTATCCGTCATGAAGCAGGTTTGCATATTTATTGATATTTGGGGGAAAAAACATCACATTTTATTGATGAAATGCAAAAGTAATTTTAAATATAGTCAATGGTCACTGAAATATTTTTGTATCGGGATCAAGAAATTTGTAAAGAATGTTCTTGAATGTGCACACAATTCAATCTTCATCGAAATGATTTGGTCAACCCTTAAAAGAAATCCTGTTTATGTAATGGTTTATATTAAAATGATTTTTGTCCCTTTTTTACAATGTTTTATGTTAGGTGATATTGAAATTAATGCATCATTATTTATCCCTCGTTTTCCCATGACATTTTATCATTAAAATTTAGTGCATAAAACAAGATAATATCTTAAAGTATTTCTCAAAATTAAAAAAGCATATTGTTATCGATCTAAATTTAATATTCTCTAATAACTGAATCCTAAATAAATCTTTTTCGCATATTTTTTCAAACTTTATTTATTGCATTGATATCCCTCTGTAGGGCTTTAGGATTCATTGCAGGAAATCGCCTCTAAATGCGTAAAATGTGTGTGGGGGGGAAGGAGAAGCCCTCACCTGAATTCTTATTAAATTCTCGGAGACTCCATAAAAATTATTCCTTACAAAATCTGATTTTTACAAAGTACTTATTGATAATATTATGTATTAAAAATTAGTGATAACAAAATCTTTATAAAGCTGAATTGAATGATTGGCAGAAATTAATTATATTTCTTACAAAACAAATAAGCTAATTTTTAAGATATCTGCATGGAAGATAGAGATGGATGAAATTAAATGTTAATTAACTTCATTAATCAAAATAAAGCAGCTAATTGAAAATAGGAATTAAAATGAACCTAAAATTTTACATAAAATTAGATAAAAAAATATTTAATATTTTTATCAATGAATATATATTATTTCCAAGCATACATTAGATTAATATTTTTTTTCATTTTTCTATTTTTAAGCATTTATCTATACATCTATGCAAGAAATATACTTTAAACTTTGAAAAGACACGTAGTAAATGTATTTCTAACAGAAGCTCACTACCTTCCTTAGTTTCCCAGTTTTTCGAAAAAGGAAATCTTCGGTTCCTTTAGGAAGCAATGTATTTTTTGAGAACCCTGGCAGATATGAATGATTTTAGCTCTTGAATACCGATTCCCGGATGTCTAAACAATGTCAAAAGTAGAAAGATAATCTAGAAATTGTGAAGCTTATGAATTCAACAGATGCAACTCTATGTCTTGTCCATGGATGCATTTGCACTCATTGTATCTCATAAAACCGTATACTTCAAGCAAAATTTACGTTTGATTTATTTACCTCTTTGGGTAATAGTCCCCGGATATTCATTCTTAGTATCTGCACAGGAGAGTAATTTTTTTCTTCTTTCAAATTGCGATGTAACGTTCCGGTTTATTATTAGTGCTTCATAACTCAGAAAAATGAATGCTCAGAATATTTCGCTAACTATCTATTATTAGATTTGAAATTAAAATGGTAGTTTAATTTTGAAGATATTTTCGCAGAGAAGATTACACCAGTTTTAAGCATAAATTTGTTAATTCTCTGGATTTAATTTAGAGTACTTCTGTTATTATTAGCTGAGATATATTTTAAGGTTTGAGTTTATTTTAGATGCGTGAAAGATTTCATTCTACGTTCAAATTTATTAACAAAATAGACTTTTAACCACTACTTATACGAAGAAGCTTAGCCATATTTAACTAGCCTTTTGCAGCTGTGAATATTTTGTAAAACATTCAAGCATTATTCTCAATTCTTTGCTACAGTGAATTGAATCACTCCTTTTTTATCATTTTTTTTAACATGCAGTTCGTCTAACACATGTGAGATCGAATCGTCATAATTTGCCATGTTATTGAACCCTTCGAAGTAACACTCATAATTTATACAAAATGAAAGTTTTCGATCATATCATATTTGCATCAGTATGGTAATATTAAATGCAAACTTATTAATAAAAATAGGTAAAAGAAATTTTATAGCAAATAAAGAGTTACTTAAATGGAAAAATTTATTAACTTATAGGTATTAACATTAGATATTCAATTAACGAAATTTATTAACAATATATAATTTTCTTGGAATTAATAAATAAAAATATATGTAGCCTAAGTTGAATCCACGTCCATTGGTGCATATGTTTTACAAAGTGGAGTCACGGATTGTGAAGTCAAGTTCGAGATGATATTTAGTATAATGGTAGTATACTTTCACGATACTCATTCATAAAAGCATTAAAGCGCAATAGCCAGTCTGAAAAGCCCTCAGACTTTTAGTATTGCTTAGATACTAATAATGTGTCACCGTCGAAGTTTCCGAGCGGCGCACTCAGAATAGGTGTTGGTTTATCATTTCTGGGTTAGAATGTATGGGTATGTGGGTTCAAATTTTCAATCATTGATAAAATACTTTTTATTCATCCACTCAAGTTCAAGATTTTTTTTAAACTTGTAATGGATGACATTTGATGTTAATACAGTTTTTCAAGTATTAACCCATTAATTAATTAAAAATTAACTTTCTAGCCAAAAGTCTTCATTCCCCCTTTCCCAAATAAGTAATGAGTTCAGTTTGTTTTCACCCCACTCCAATGGGGTTAGGCTTAACATGTTTTTTGGCCGATTATTTCAAACGATTCTGTTTTATTTTTTAAATGTTTGAAGCATTTAAAATTTAACATTGTTAACTAATTGATTTTTAGGACTCATTTTGAAGTACTTTCGAATTAAAATAATATTGAATAAATAAAATTAAAATTTTCTAATCTGTATTGTGTTACCCCAAGTGGTGTAGAAAACTCTTGCATTTTGCGTTTCCTCAATTGGTGGAGAATCTTTAATTAGAGATGAAAATTCAATGCTAATATATTTTTTGATCAGCTATTCAAGGTAAGTGTAACTATCATTTTGTGATAGCTTGGTTTGTTGGGCGTTGGATTCTCATCCATTGGGCTGCGAGTTCGAACCCGCTGTGTGTGTGTGATGGACGCTAAATCGAGCGTGTTCACAAAGTCCTCCATGTCGAGAGTAATACCACTGGGGGTACTGGGTCCCATGTAATCGTTCTCTGTTCCAAATCTAAATTACGATGTGTGGATGATTGAACGAAATGCCTGAATGGAGTGCACACCTTACAAAGGGTTTGTGATGTGTGTGAGCTACAAGTCAGACTTCTTCCTTCGGGTGCTTAGAAACAACTGCACACCTTCCGTTGTAAAGTGGAACACGAGAACAACAACAATAATTGTGATTATTTGATAAAAAGTAACTAAAAAAATTATTGGTGGCCTTTGTACGAATTGACTTTTAAAAATGTTTTTATAATACTCGTTGCATACACAGCATGAGTAACATATTAATGAAAGGCCTCTTTAAACTGCCAATTTAATTGAGGCAATTGCAAATATTTTTCAAAAAAGCATGTTCATTTATAATTCTTCTTCTTCTAAAAATTAATTTATATTTCAAGAATATGGAGAATAAACATTTAGTTTTGTAAAAAAAACGAAAACATCTTAAAGATACAATGGACGTTGAAACCAAAGTTTCTCAATTTTTGAGGTATTGTTTTAAAATTTTCATGGAAACTGCATTCTATCAATCTAATGCATCCAAAAAAATTTCATCAACATTTATTGATAACTGTTTAATTTTGTTGAAAAGAAACTGAAAAAAAATTGAAAATATTGTAGAGTTTCAAATTGTTCCATGCACATAAAAATTGAACATAAATGAGCCATTTCTATGGTTTCAGATACATTTATAATTCTATAAAATATTTTGCACGTTTAAATTAATTCAAAATATGATTTTTCTTTTAAAACTTGGTATCATTGACTTTTTTTGAATTTTTTTAAAAAAAATCAATGCAATAATATAATTTGAAGTCTTCAATAAAAATATATAAGCTACTAAATTCATCTATAAATGCAAAATTATATTATTATATGTTCATAGAGCATAAGAGAAAAGTTTCAGAGTTGTAGCTAAAAACAGAATGCGCATGGAGAATTTGAAAATTTAAACAGCATCATAAAATTTCATTTTGAGAAAAGGCTAAAAATGCATTTAAAGGATTCCTACAGACCAGAAACATATTTCAAACAACTTACATTTGTTAAATATTCATGTTTATTAAAAAAATGATTTTATGTAATATATACATTTATAGATTTATAATATATTTGTAAGAATTCACAAAGCATATAAAGGAAATACTTCTAGTGAAGCAAAACCAACTCCTTTTTTTCATTAAAAAATTCAAATAAAAGTTAGAATTGCTTAATAATATTTCATTAGCTACAAAGATTAATTTATATTCATATAACATTTTAAAACTATATATGCAGCCATAAACAAATATAATACAAAATATGTTAACAAATCAAAATACACCTGCTTCATAAATTATATCATCATGTTTTTCTTCTAATTTGACGTTTGCTGAGTTTTTGAATTTTTTTTCCTTTCATTGTTATTATAAGATGACAATATGATACATGTTTAAAATATGCAATTTATTTTACATGATGAACTGGGTTTTTTCTGAGTTATAATATAGCAGCAATCAAATTTTGATATATTTTCTTCATCGGGACAAGAAGGCCTCTAGATAACTTTGTTGTTTTCTTCAAAGATTATTTCTGTAAGTTCCCTTTCATCAGTAAATACGGAACCAAATTTTTTACTATATTTAACACAGGATAGTCACATTTTTGTTGAAAAACCAAAAATAATTTGCTTGAAGGATCTGAAGAAATTTTTCCCTTCATTCATGACAATGGATATTATTCAAAAAATAGCATTTAAGTGATTGCACAGAACAATGTAACTATTTTACACAATTTTAAGATGATGAATTCACTTTTTCAGGTTTATTGCATTTGGTAGAAGCTTCCAAGATGTCATTAGAATTGCTTGGTTGTGAATCAGAGCATTTCTTTGTCCATCATATCTTAGAATTTTCAGACTTCGTATGTTTTAATTTGGACGACCTTTAGGCAATTCAAATAGGAAATGTATGACGTACGAATAAACAAAACAAAACAAACAACAAAAGAAAAGAAAAAGTAGAAGTTTTTAACATCTGCCAAAGCAAAAACAACAGAATAAAGTCAGAATTACAAATAAAGCTCAGTAGCAGAATTTGGAGATAAACAAAACTGTTTTTACTGCAGCTTTCCGAATAAAAACAGTGGGCGTGGCATCCTAATTACAATAAAAAAAACGCCGATATTGAGCAAACGAATTAAGATATCAAAATAATTTTTTCCCAAACGATAGCTTATAATCTAAATATACATATTCGATCAAAATAAAAGTATCTCAAAATTCATCGATTTTTTACATTTTTATCGTCTATTGTACCCTTAATTGAAACTTTTTATACATTGTTAAATTGATTTAAAGTAATTTTATAAGGAAATAAAAAATTCCAAAACACTCGAATTTTAAGTCTCACTGATTGCGCTGCCTAAACACTATATGACGTACATAAGCTATTCTGGCTTTTACTCTTTGATATTTTAATGAAGGAACATCCTAAAGGTATACTATCATTATATGAAATCTGATTCTGAACTTCGTTTTCAGACCTTCGTTAGGTCAGTTACTATTCATACAATTTGTGATTATATATATATATATATATATATATATATTCAGTTCAGTTTTTTTTCTTACTGTCGTTACTTTACAAAGTACAAAAAGGAATATCTTATACTTTATAAAATTTTCTGAATTGATCTTCATTTCCAAATCAACTATCTGAGTTTCTTTTACAATACAGCGAAATTTTGAATACCTTCATATCTGATATTCTCTCATCTAAACAGCAATTAATGTTTTATAACAAAACACAGAATATTATTACTTGTGCGGTCGATTATATTTGAATATGAAAATCATTAAGGTGAGCAAAATAATAATATACTCAATGAATTTGATGAATACAAGTTACAGGGTTATCATTTACACATTTTTTGCCCTTCAGCAGTATTTTTAGATTTCTGGAGTAAGATATTATTATTTTTTATTTGTTCCCATCATCATGTGAAAAATGTTTCATTATTTAGATAAATAGGTGCATCGAATGGTACCGTTAAGTAAAGAAGCATTCGAAATTGATGCTCAATTAAAAGGAATTCTAAAACAGACAGCTAAATAAACAGAATTACCGATGCTTTCCCTGAAAATGCCCTTCTAATGTCGAAACGGAAAATTTCCTTCAATTCTCAAGGTACAGAGCAATGCCCTAAAGCCTACTAATTCGAAATGAGGAATTCCGTGCATTGAACACTTTATATTCTACTTGGCAAATCCATGTAAACCAGATGCTAATAGGCGCGAGACTAGTATTGACACTGGTTAATAAGTGAATAATTGCTATTGAAGCAGATATTTAAAATGCATAGTTTTCGAATGCTTGAAATAGTTTGGCTTAAATGTTAATTGACGTTTAGATTCAAGGCTTGATAAATCGAGAAGAAAATAGGTTATTTCCATATTCTGCAAACTAAATATTTGTCTACTGGACTTTTGAAAGGCGAGAAAGAGATTTTATTTCCAATCAGTTGAAAGCACCAATCATTGTCTACTGATTGCGTGACAAAGTGGTAGCCCTATCTTTTACTTTGTAAGAAGCAAATGCAGATTTCAGAATATTCCGATTAAAAATGAAAAAAAAACCTGAGATTGGAAAATCGAATCTTCTAAAAAGCCTTTTGAGATCTCCTTTCTTGCCAAAATGTCGATTAATGGATCGTTCCCATCACCAGAATTCTGTGATTCTTGAAAAGACCGAATTCATGAGTCTCTATAGGTTTTTTTTTTTAATTTAGAACAGGAAACTATGTATATCATTTTAATTGAGGAAATTTCAGTGAAAATGCACAAAATATTTTTTTAAGCT
Organism: Argiope argentata; assembly: GCA_026289955.1. Taxonomy (NCBI): domain Eukaryota; kingdom Metazoa; phylum Arthropoda; class Arachnida; order Araneae; family Araneidae; genus Argiope; species Argiope argentata. Next base: position 1,971,918 of record JAOUZG010033074.1, read on the forward strand.
TTTCCCATTTTGCTGTTTTTTAAATGTCTCTTCTTTTACAACCCACAAGTAATGCTAGGCGCAATAGGACAATTAATACTACTTGCAGAATCCTATATTTTCATGCTTTTATGAATAATAAAAAGTTCACAGATACATAAGAATTGTTTCAATAGCATAATCATGATATAGTTGGAAAATATTAGAATGATTTTTTATGCATAAACATATGTATCAGGAATTTAAATATATAGTTAGAATTTTTATTTTCAATTTTACATACCTTTCATTTGCTACTTAGCTAAAATATAGTACATGAAATATCCTAATTTTCACGCAGCATATTTTTAAGGTACTTAGCTGCCACATTTTCACGTTGCATTTCTATGAAAACATACGTGCATGCATAAGCACGTATGTTTGCACAGCTCTTAAATAACATGTTTGCTTTATTATCATTGTTGGTAGACAAGGTTTCGATGCATGATTTTATTGCTCCTTTTTTATTTAAAAATAAAAGTTAATTTTCAGTTTTGTTTTTAATCCTGTAATTGTCCTTCCTTTGAAACCTCCTTAATCATTTGACTATTTTAAGTGACACTTCTTCATTTATGGAGAGATGATGTCTTAGTTTAATATATGAAATAATAAAGACTTGGATTATTCCTTAATTATTTTTTTTCATTCCTTTTCGTAGTTACTGCTTTCCATAGAAACGTGAATTGTAAACATAATTATCTAGGATATTTCAAATATAATCATGCTATATCTAGTAATACGTGTTGTTTTAATTTTATAAATATGTACTCAAACGCTCCTCTACTGTTTGTAATCTAATAACATTTCCAAACTTTCTTTTGGCCTGTTACATAATCATCCTGTTACATTATTTAACATTGATTAGAAAGTTATAGTTATACTTTTCTTATTGAAATCAGAATAATAATATTTCGTTTTAATATTTGATGAAGTCTGTAGGAAGAGGAGTTATCACATGAAATATTTTAATCAGTAAGTTCTAAAATTGGATCATCTATAGTCCGCACAGCCTAATTTTTTTTCTAGCTTCAACCTGGATTATTTTCTAGTATAAAAATGTGTCATCTCAGTGTTGCAGAAGATCTATTTATTAATACTATATTTGCACGGTTACTGAGCTCTAAAGCTCTTGAATTTGCAATTATATCTGATTGTAATCATTGATATATATGTATTATATTTTTCTTTCAATAACTGCTATTATACTTAGTAAAAAATATGTGTTAGTGTGCTTTAATATCAAGTACAGAAATTTGATTATTTTTTCTACACCATCTTATAACTAATTAGAATAAATTTTCTACATCAAAAAATTGTTAATATGAGAATGATAAGTTGATGGTTTTAATAATCTGTATTGCCAAAAAGAGAATAAAATTATTTTACGTACGCTCATTAAGTATTATATTTTTAGTTTAAAGCGTGTTCTTTATGATATTTAAAGATAGTGAGCAAACTGGTTGATAAGCCTTAGAATGATGCGTGGCAAACTAGGACTTAGAAATTATAGTATACAATTTGTTACCCGCTGCAGTCTGCATTGAATAACTGCGAAAAAATCTTTAAAACGTATCCAAATGCTTTACAAAAATTTCTTGTTTTCAAACTCATTTAAATACGAAGAACAAGAATATCTTCTCTACTTATAATAAAGTACGAAGTGTGTGTGTGTGTGTGTGTGTTGGCGCTGTACAGGTCAGACCGTTC
>JAOUZG010033074.1:1973652-2000115 GCA_026289955.1 Argiope argentata
CTCTATTTTTAATGAATTTTTAAACATTTAATTTAATCGTTTTTTTTTCAACAATTTATTTCGCAATAAATAATAATAATAATAAAATTTTATCTTCTCGAGGTTCTCAAAAAAAATCAGCTTTTAATAAAATGTTGCCATCACAATTTCAGAAGTTCTTATTTTAAAAAAAATTAATTACTACCAAAAATAAAACAGAAAAATACAATTTTCATCACATGATTATATCAAATGAAACAAATAGGAAATGTGATATTTTTTAAGCAATAAATGCAAGAGAAAATATTTCTTGATCGTTTGCTATATCAGAATTAACAATTCCATCAAAGAAATAATGTAAATAAGACTACAAAGTAAAAATATGTTACAAAAGTGCGACAGTTAAAACTGAAATAGAATTTTTAGAAAAGCACCAAACGATAATCTTCTGAGAGCGAGATTAATTATTTAAAAGCGAGAAATCTTAGACGAACTTTGCAAATGAGGTCATTTCAAAGAAACGACGAACAAAAAGCAATTGATAATGAGTAGTAGTAAAATATTTTTGAATTCTTTTTTTTTAATTTTTAAAACAATAAGGCATGCTTTGAATTGCTACTTTTGCTTATGCGAAGAAGATATTTTGTTCAAATCAAAGAATTCGCCTTCTTGATTGTAATTTATCTCTGCATTTTAATGAATCATGTGAAATAAAAACGTATATTCTTTCAACGAAGTAACGTAATATTAAAGCTGTACTGGTAAAAGTAGGTCAGCTATTTGAAAACGCATCTTCTTTCAAACAAGCATACGTAATAATTAACAATGCAAAATTTGTTAAAGCATATAAAACTATTTTTACCCGCATATTTCGGCGACATCAAAACTTTCTACCAAAACAATATCATGTTCTCTCACGAGAAAAAAAATCAACTATCATTCCAAATTAAACATATAAAATTGTCATTTTCGACATGTGTCTGTATAAAATGAAACAAATATGAAACATGAAATTTTTGGAAAATAAATGGATGGAAACGTTTTCTATGATATTTTACTAAACATATATTACTAATCCATTTAAACAATTTTATTTAAGGCAAATATAACTTAACATCTACAAGGCACCTTCTGTAATCGGAGCCCAACATCTAATTTCTTAATTTTTTGGGGAGGGACACACTCTCTTAACAAATTGTCTAAGTGAAATATATAATTAGTAGTTTGAGAGAAAAAATGCTGATGAATTAAATTTTTACGTACATCATCTTCTCTGTGAATAATATTTAACAAAATATTTTTGAGACAATAAGTCCTTAAATAAAAAAGTGGCACTCCAATCTACTAAATCAATCATCGAAGCTGATCGATCTATGAAAATTTCAACATAATTATTCGATATAAACTGGTGATGTTAGATCACTTTATCAAGATATCAAAGAAGCCAATCAGAGTTACTATTGAATAATTGGTCTAGATTATGAAAATGATGATTGTTCTAAACTTGCAATAATCAGAACTGAATAAATCAGCCAGATTTGAAGAAGATAGAATTGCTTATTTATTTATTTAGAAGTTGAAATATTAAGAATATTTTACAAATATGAATCTATAAGACCATAATTTAAACCATAATTTTTTGAAATATATTTGTAAACCTAAATTTTTTTATTATTGAGAGCATTTATATACATCTAAAAATAACATTAAAAACTGAAGGTTTCAATTAACCTGTGAATTTTTTGCTGAATAATTCCTTGAGATCTCATAAATTATTAAAAAAATTATGATGTTTCAATTTCTGTATTGAACATAAACTTCAATGTCGGACTACTCTGCTTTCAGCTCTTAGTTTTATTTAAAGACATGCTTGGATTGAGTAAAGAGGTCTTTATATTAATTGAAGTTTCATCATTTTCAATTTAATTTAAAAGTGAATTTTACGTGCACTGATAGAAAATCAGAGAGAGATGCGGAGTTCAAAGATTGGACTGCTTAAGGCCTACATAATAGCATAAGTGAATTATATGACTGTCGAAATTTGAAGCTTAAAAATGTTTTGCTGAAAATCTTATTATGAAACCAAGTTATATAAAAAAAGATTTTACCCTTTAGTCGGCATTAATATTGGCGAACCGACTGGTCGCCAAAGGCGGCTCGTTAATAATAAAGTTACCTTCATTTAGTATGATTACATCAGATAAAAATTAATAATATTAGCAACATAACATATGATAAATGTTAGTTAATCCCAAAGAGCAACAAGAAGCTTTAAACAAAAGAAATAGAAACACTAATTGTTTATTTATGAACAGCAAAGTAATGAAACAAGAACCCAATTTTTGTATACTTATTACTTAATTTATTCCTTTAGAATATAAAATATTACGTCATCAAGCTGAGAAGACTAATATACTAATATTTTACCGATACATCTTCGATAATTTATAAATAAACTATCATAGCAATAAATTAGATTTACAGTGAGTAGTTTTTCTCTTCAATTACGTATTTAAATCTGAATCACTGAACTTTAATACGGAGCACAAATTAAAAATACAATGCAGAATGTATTAAAGAAGGGAAATTCAGTAGTTCCTTCTTGATTCTTGGAGAATTAGATCAAATCAAGACAAGTCCTTTTTTCAAGAGCAAGTAGCAATTTTATCTTTTCCTTCTGAAGTTTTTACTTTTTCATGAATTTGCAAGTCACTTTTATGTTATGTATTATTAACTTTCGATAAGTTATGAACTGAATAGTTCAAAAATATGGACATTGATAATAAAAGGCTCACGTGATGAAAATGTGATTTGTTGTTACTTTGATCAAATGAAGTAACTCCTAATAAACCCTTACGTGAATCAGTTCATTCATCTGAGTGTAATTTAAAATTATGAAATTAATATTATAAACATAGCTTGGAAATTCCATCAATGTGGATTTGTAATTTCTGTGCTTTTTACCATTTCATAGTTTTGCGGATTAACTATATAAAAAATGTGTTGATATGTTTCAATTTTAAATATTTTGTATATTCTTATTTAGCTCGTAACTGGTTGAGTTTTTTTAATACATTTTTGTGACTATTAGTTCCTTATGTCAATGAATGTGTTTAACATTATTTACAATATTTTTTTACGCGCTAAGCACCCTATATGTTTATAAGAAATACTTTTTTTGTGTACAGTGAAGAATTCCAGTACAGAATATCTGATTTCCCCTTTAAAATGACAGTGGTATTTAAGAAATTACATAAGGTAAAATGATGTAAAATTGAGGAGTTTATGAGTATGCTTCTTTTTGATCTGTCTATCTATGTTATCGATTTAAATAATGTAAAATTTTTTGTTTAATAGTTTTATTTAAAGATGCAAACTAGGAGCATTTATTCCAATTTCAGCTTGGTGTAGGCGAGGGGACCCTTTCTCATACATGTCATGCCCCGAAAATTAAGTCCCAACAAAGAAGCAAAATGTTTATAAGCGGAATCTGTAGTTTGCAGTGGGGGGGGGGGTTATTTGGTGAGGATTCGAGACCCCGGACTTGCCTGAAAGTCATCTTCGGGAATACGCAAGGGTCTCTCTCTTGGAGGCGCACACAAGCACCTGACTCTCATCTCGTCAGTTATCGGAAAATGCCCTTCTCGAAGATCATCATTGCTCCGTCTCTCAGAAAAAATCTGAAAAGAAAAGATGTGATACTCCGTCGCGATAAAAAATCGCCCGATCACTCGGGCGGGTGAGAAGGAATCGATGAACCAACGTTGGTCGTTGGATGAAGAATATGGGACATTATGAGGCTCATTTGAAGATATCCTTGGCTAAATTACGGGGGATAACTGAAGGGATGTTCCCACTCGATTACTGAGGGGATACTAGCCCTTGACTTAGAGCTTTCTTCTAATTTACAATCTCTTAGATATTCGTTTGTAATAAGGTAGTTTTATTTTCAGGTTGCTGAGTCATTTTATTTACTTTAAGTGAGGGGTATTGATAAAACATTTTACTTCGAAAAAAAGATCATGATTTAAAAGGGTATATATAAATTTTCACACTGGAAGATCTCTTTTATTCTAATTTCATCAAAGAAACACATTTGCGAGGATTGCATTTTTTTTCTTTAAAAGTAGGATGATTTGATAATATCCCCGAAATTCATTATTAATTTCATAATTAATCTTATTAGACTAAAATTTATTTTAATTTTAGTTACTTGAAACGAAGTAGGGTTTAGCCTTTTCTAGTTTCATGTATGTAAATTTCAGGAATTAAAATGTTTCTAATTCAATAATTAATGTAAAGTCCTTATGTACTGTGATAATAATCGATTGTTTTAATTTAAATGTACATGCACTGGTATATGTATGGATAAAGCTCTATAGATTCAAAAATTATAATTATTTAGTATTTTTTTTCAACAAATGTCTTTGTAAAATGAAATTATTTGAAGTTTTAATGGGCAATGGAAATGCAATGTAAAAATTGAAATGGTTCTTTTATAAACATTTGAAAGCAATACAATTATTAACTTTGGATTGAAATAGTTTCAAAATATTTTTAAGTACAATTTTTTATAATTATATATTATGTAAATTCACACTCACTGATTTTTCACACAAATCTTGGGTTTTAAGAATCATGATTAGTATACTTAATTTAAAAAAAGTGAATTATCATATCACATCTCACTCCTACATTCAATTTCTAAGCAACATCAGTTAATTTCTTAATAATAATACATTTTTGTACTTCATTTTATTTTCTGATATTCTGATTTATGATAAATTAAGTGCGAGAGTGGGATAATTTTATAATTTAGTGTAGACATGCTCTAATGTTTTAGGACTGAATAAAAAAAACGGAATTATCTAAAAACTAATACAATTACATTACAAACAGTTTTTAATTTTAGGCATGCTTGATTACATATTCAGCATAGTTTATACCATTTGCTTGAAAATTTTTAATGTCTCAGATAATTGCATTTTCATTTAGTTCATCAGTAAATGTTTAGTATATATTTTCATAAAAAGGTTGTTTCCAAACTAATTTTAATCTCTATTTAGAAAATTTGAAAAAAAGGTTTCTTGAAATAAAACCTGAATTCTTTGTTAACAGAGTTGCATTAAAAATTTGTTTAATAAGTGACCCTTCAAAGTGCAACCATGAAAACCATTTAAGAAAATATTATAACTTTCCTTTGTTATATTTTTATTGTATCTCTGATTGTAATATTTCCAATCCTGAATGTCAAAAATGTTCTTCAGTTGCTTTCAGTTTTACGCGGGTGGCATTTGTGTAGGGTATCTTTATGCAATTTTAAAATTCTAAGCTATGCTATGCAAATAGAAATCATTCCTTTAGTTGCACTCTATCTCAATTTTATGAATAAGAACTTCCTGAGAATCTAGTTTAACGATAATTATCCTTCTTGGAAACTCCTTGATCTTACAGTATAGAAGGAATTTAGTTGTTATTATCAAAGGTATCCATGAATTTGTATCCCTGTATGATGCAAAAAGCTATGTTTTCGTCTCCTAATTGATTCAAAAATTAAATATGGAAGAAATTCTATATAGCCAACTTCATCGCTTACAAATGAATCACTGTTACAGAAGCATTCATTATAATTGATTCTTGAGTAACTAAAATTCGTAACCCCATGAGTTAATAAAGTGTGTGTCATTACTTAGGAACTTAAAGGAATACTCAGAATACTACAAGAGGTGAAGTGATACTGTGGATATAAATGAAGATTTTATTTAAATTATACTCCATAAGCCTGAGAACAATGATTCCATTAAATAAAGAACCGAAGGATTTCTTGTTCCCAGAATTCCTGTGGCTATGACGTGACACAGTCTTTCACTCTGATGTGTACTGTGAGACACTCCGAAGACTACGCAATGGAGAGGGGAGAGGCTCTGCTCCTTGATAACGCGCATCCACACATCTCCAGAGTCCCACATTCGGAACTGGCCAAGTTCCAGTTTGAGCAGCTCGACCATCCACCCTACTGACCGGACATGTCGTCTTGCGATTTTCATGAGTTTGGTCCTCTGAGAAAATATTTGAAAGAGAAGCGTTACATTTTGGACGGCGAATGAAGACTTAGAATAAAGTCTTCATTTATACTCACAATGTCGTTTAGTATATTTTCCTTTAAACACCATTTGTATATGTATAGAACATTTCATTTCAAAATAAGGAGGGAAATTAACTTATATATTTGGAGCTTTCTGTTTTCTATTTAAATCTCATACTCTTGAAATTAAAGCTTTGTTTTATTTCTTTTTCTATGAATATTTCTAAGAATGAAGTTAGACTACACTTTTTTTTGGCAATCATATATCTTCATCATGAGGAGTGATCAAGATATATCTTGATCATAATGAGTGTATGGAATACTATTGTGCTTTAAGAAACCCGTCCTTAGACAACGGTTTACTATTTTTCCCATTTAACAATTTTTTAATGTACCTCTTTCAATATTTCAATACTTTTTTAATTAGAATTATATAATAAACTATTATTTTTGTATACTTAGCCATCATATAAAGGAAAATATTAATTATATTAAATGAATTGTTTTCTTATTTTTGAATTATGACAGTAAGCATCATCTGATCAAAGTGTTTTTAAAACTGAAAAGAATCTATATTGCAACTTCCATTTCACAAACCAACACATATTTAAATACCAGAAAGTTTGAACTGACTTTATGAGCATTTCATTTGCTGATAGTAATTCTGACATTAGTTTCAGCTATTGATTGTTAAATATGATATTAGCTGTATTAATGTTAGCACATCAAATTATCTTTAAGAAACATAGTCAAAATCTAGAGAATTTTCCAAATTGGACTTTTAAAAACACTTCCATTAAATGAAGATAGGTAGCGAGAATCCTGTGAATCTAAATTATTTAAGGAATTGAAGAAAGAAAAATCAAATAAAAATAACAGAAAAATCTAATTAATTCTCCTCAAAACTTTCTTTTATTTAACATTCTTAAGTGAATTTTGTTTACACGGATTCTTTGCATATTTCATTAGTATACTGTGAACGTTTGAATATCTCATTTGCTTGTGATATATGCCTCCCTTTCTCTTTATACTCTGTTGAGATGTTCATATTTTTCTTCACTATTATAATCAGAGTTGTTAGCGAAGAAATTTAAATCGTTGCGCTAATAAACCCTTACACTCATATTATAAACAAGCCCTCTGAAACTATGAAGAAGCGATAAGGCATACAGCATAGTTTTGAGCCTTATGACTGTTCATTGGGCTCTTGAAGCCAAAGAAATAAAGATCCAAGCCTCTCTTTTTACTTATTTATGAAATTATAGTTATAAAGTACTTCATATGATGTCTGATTCTGAAATCACAAGTAGTTTTCCCATCCAAGTTTTTCTATATTTGTATTAGGCATTTTTTCCCTCTATATTTTTGTCCGGCTTCAATAAATTTATTTGTACCTTTTACAATCGTAAGCAACAAGTTGGTCGAGAAAATAAAGGTACAGGCTTCAATTTTACTCAGATATAGCCATTTAAAATTAAAATGCTTTCTGGAGAACTTCCAAATATTGTGCTGAGGCGTTCAGAATGAGAACTCACTTACGGCATCTTGGGCCACTTGAATCGATCTTTTCTTTACCCATAGAGACAGTTTTTAATGTCAACCATAACATCTTTGTCTTCTTCTTTCGTGCTCACCTTTCTTCATGATGAAAACAGAATTATCTTCTCTCATTTCGCACTCTTCAAACCACTGCATTACAGCTTTATCAAAATCTGGATCACGTGACCTGGATTTTTAGGGAAGATCCTGTTTGAGCATTATTCATTTCTTTTTAAGCAACAATATGTTAATTTAGAGAAAGGAAGCGTATGACAATGCGAAATACGTAAAAAATTAACTGGTGCGTTATATATTTTTCAATTACAATTTTTCAGACGTGAAGCCAATGGCTCTATAAATAACAACAAAAACACTGCAAAAGAATAACTCTGTTATTCGCACTTAGACTTTTGCCCACATGCTACTGAAACAACAACTCGAAGATATACAGGAGATTATTGTATTCAAGTTTTAAAACCAATGTCGTAATCAGACATAATGAACATGGCATCATCTCAACTACCGTCTCAATATACGAGCTAAAATAAAAGTGCAGTTCTTTTTTCTTCTTCCTTATGATTCGCACCCTTTTTCCGCAGTTTAGCTAATATATAACAACTAAATTAAATATTATAAATACTCTGGTAGCTTTATCTTGTATTAGCTGTTTAATAAACTTACGATTACTAAATTTCTTGTAATCACTCGTCATTAATAAAGGAGTCGCATTCTCTATTGAACGTATTGTTCCCTTTAGTCTTTCTCAATAGTGTTTATTGTTGATCTATCGACTCTATTCATTTATTTCTCTTGTGAAATGGATTGTTAAGTGTCACAGAAAATAATAAGATAACCCATTAAGTGTCTTATATTCGACCATCTAAAAGATTTACCATCAAATAAATTTCCTATATATGAAAACATGCTCCAATATAATCCTGAATAGAGTAAGCAATGAAGGTCAACAAAAAACTCCCTTTTAATTAGTTTCGTTTTCTATAGTTTACTATAATAAAATTGTCAGATTTCCTTTAAAATTTGATTTCAATCTACCAATTGACCTACATACAAAATTTCACCCGTCTAATTCAAAGATTTTTAGGTTACGTTCACAGAGAGAGAGACATAATATCCAAAACGTGTTTCGAACTCAGGGAAGTCTGAAACATGGAGATTTCTTAAAACTTGAAGTTCTAATTTTTGACGTTTGTAATACTTTTACTATACTTCATATATGAGAAAATAAAAATTCAGAATAAAATAAAATAAGACCAAACAATGAGATGATCTGTTCTTCATATATCGAGATATTTTGCAGGATCGAAAGATTACATGGGCGAAATGGAAAACGAAGATCCTGTCGATGCCCCACATGTTCCCACAATCATAAATACAAAATCACTGATGTTATTTTTCCATTTCAGAATCTTTTTTTTACAAAAAAAAATCTCTGATTGAAAAAGGATAAATTATACTGTTTTATCGTGAAAATCAGAGTAAGTAACATTTCATTATCAGAAAATATGCAATAGTTAAAACTTTTTATAATCATCTACAAAAACTAAATATTTCTGATTTATAAGCCATACGCATTTTAAACAAATTATCTTTTATCAAAGCACTGCTTTTTAATTTTGTCGCAGACTATGCAAATACAAATAAACATTGCCATCGTCAAAAAATTCACCCTCCAGATTTTGATGAATCTCCGCGCTTCAATCCTCCCTGAGACGGAAAGAGCATTTTCAGAACTCTGTTGGAATGCCTGCAAACAATAAAACTCTATCATTTTTACTTCCAAGACCCGGTAAGCGTAATTTTTACGCAATATGCAATTATCCGACTTTACAGTAAAATTCGTTTCTCTTGTATATGATTGTTACATTGTTTAGAATAATGAATTGTCTACTTCATGTATTTTGAAGGTACCCTTGGACGTTTTCCTTACCGTTAATTTGTAAATGTTTGGCTATAAATTCTATTTCTATAAAATAGGTTTTCCTCTAATTTCTTTCTCACAGATTGTGCAAGAAAATTAATATCCTCAAGCAGCTTTTCTATTTGATTTCCGACACATAAAGGTACACAGTTTTTTTGTTTGAATTTCAATACATGCTTTAAAATTATTTCTGATTGATTACAATGTAGAGATTTCTAAATCAATATTAAATATTTATATTTGTAACAATGGTAATCAAATTGTTTATTTATTTGAAAGTTATTGGAACTAACAATCAAATATTTGAAAAAAGCAGTACCCAGATTCATTAACGAACTAATTCTTTTATTTAAACAATGGAAATTGTAATTGCTTTTATTAATAAATGTTTTCTTAGTCCGTAAAAAATAGTCATGATATATTAAATATACAAACTATTTCTGTATAAGGCTAAATGCATTATATATCAGTCTATGTGCAGCTTTTTAATTAGCTGCGTGAAAGTTGCAGATTAATTTGCTTAACAAGTATTTGCTTTTATAGAACACTGTAACTATTTTAGAAATATTCAAAAAGAGACCACAAAACGATGCAGCTCAAATCTTGAACATACCTTTTATTCGTTTATGCTTTGTTTGTTTCAATCCTGAACAGCTGACTGTCTTTTCTATTAATGGCTTTTCTTCTCACAAACACACATTCATGTGTATTTTTTTATTGATCAAATTAAACTAACTAATCTTCCCTTTTGGGTAGCTTTCAAAATAAAGCCATAAATCCAAATGAAGGTGGGGGGGGCTCATTTGGACTAGCACTACTTTCCTTTCGCTGCATGCCAACTGCAACTCAATGCTACATTCCACCCACGATTTTAGCAGCCATTCGAAGATATTTCTTAAACTACGCCCTATTCCCATTATCCATAAAAAATTGCGATATTTTTCATATCTTTACGTCCGAGAATAAAAACTACCTGAAATGGGCCGTTTAGAAAAATTGTGATTTTAGCATGAGACATTAGCCAATAGTGCAGTTTGAATTTGGAACTAGGGAAGCTTGGACCTTCTAAAGATAAATGTTATCTGTTTTTCATTTGGGGAAAGAAAAGCAAGACATTTCGAACTTGCTTGATTTCTCTATCTGCTTGCACGATCACGTATCACCTCAGCACATGGTTGAGGCGCAGCTTTAATTTCTTCCTACAGCATTGCGAAGTTATTTTGAATGAATACATTTTGGTGCATTGTCTGTACTTGCTGAATGGAGAAGAGGCCCAATGTAATTGTAACTGCGATAATGCCTTTCGAATGTGCTTTTGATGTTCTGAAATTTATGGTTATTAAATGTGCTACAATTTTTTTAGAACACGCATATGAGTTTCAACTATTTGAAATATTCTAATCTTCCAAGCACGAGTTTTACATTAAATGCTTAGAAAATGTGTATTTTAAAGAAAATAAAATCTTATCTGTTTGCAATGTTATATATATATATATAGTTTAATTGTTATTTTGAAATAAAGGCCTTAGGATAATGCAATGTTATAAGCGAGAATGATTGAAAATAATTTTATTAATAGATTATTACTTCAAAAAATTATAAGTAACAGAGTACTTCAGACACATCACTAAAACAAGGTAAAGGTAGGGTAAAGTTCGGCGAGCTTTTGCTGCATTAAAAGGTAACTCTGAATATATTTATACTAGAAATAGGCAAAAACATGAGCATAGATACTTCTTTCCAATATTTATTAGCTACTTTAGAGGTCTAGTAGAATATTATTTTTTTATAGTGCTCCAGGTGACAATTCAAGGAAAAGCTTATAAATCTTTCTCATTTTCATAATACTATTTCATACTAATTTAAAATTTTTTAAAATAAATTTGTGTAATATCTCACGTATTTTTATTAGATGATGCGCAGAACCTGATGGAAATAGTTGTACCAGAGTTTTAGGGTGGATGATAACCATTAACAAGAGCAATTATTGATTCACTGGCATTTAAATTTTTTCAGGAATAATAATTTTTAAAGAAAGAGTGAATATCTTAAAGTGTTACGTTCAATGTTGGAAATATGACTTAGAAAAAGGAAAATATAGTTTCTCAATGGTTATTATAAGTATTAAGTAAGAATGAAATAATTATGTAAAAGACATATTTTTAATGCACATCAGATGATTTATGCAAATAACAAAAGGGTTTATAACATTGTATTTGATTTAACTTAACTCTCGGTGATATAACGTTTTTGCTTGCAATGTATTCATGGGGAATATTTAATGTTACAGTAGTTAAGCTACTTTTACAGTAAATGAATAAAAAAATATTTTTAAAAAATTATTCGGATTGAATGTACATAAATATTTCTTCCCTTACCTGCTCTCTGACGACTATAGATGTTCCATTTATAAAGGATTCCTTTATTTATCAAGGAAGTGGTGTGAGTCATGTTTAGCCCTTTTGTTTGTAAGCTTTTCTACATTGATTAACGTATTCATCCTTCTTACCATGGTATCTGACAAAAACAACAGATTCGGAAAAAAAACATTCAAGTTTCATCAGATGGCCATTAAGGAAGGGAAACCTCAGGCAGTTGAAAATTCTGCAGAAGCAGAAGATGAACCCTGAAAGTCAATATTTCCTTTTCTAGCTTGAATGTGCGATTAGCAAAAGCTAGCACTTCAATGGATTTTCATCAAAATTTACGGCATTCAGAGAGCAGATATATTACAGAAGCAAAGGATATCAAAATAGACTTTTGAAATAATTTTCTCCAATGAAATCTTAATTTACCTTTTATTTTTCAATAGCCCTTGAAGAGAAACCGCTACCAAATAATTTTGATAATAGTGGATTCAGAGGGAGAAGAAAATGATTGAATGTTTAATGAATTTAAACTTAATAATTGCTACTTTTATTGCTATTATTAATATTTGCTTATTTTTAATAGAGGAAAAGGCTTTTGATGATTTTCCTATCACCTTTACAAATTATTTTGCGGTGTAAGTCATCAACTTTGTCAATATGCAAGGGTTCAAGTTATTTTCGTCAGGGGTAATATTGTAATTACTGTATAAAGATGATTTGACTCAAGCTCCTATAGTGAATTCAAATGCATGTGACATCTCACAATAGAATTTACTGCACCATTCTTGTGCCTGAATTTTTTACATTACTAACGTTATGCTATTTTCTAATAAACAAATAAAATATGATTTGCACCATTGTGACTTTATCCTTCCACATTTAGTTTTAAGGCTTATATCCTCAGTACAATTAAATGACATTAAAAAATTTATACCTTAAATATCTTATTTAAAATGCCTTAAATCAGAATGCCTTATTTAAGCACATAATATGATGAAGTATTAGTTAAATTAGACAACTTCTTTAAATTTATCGTTTTTATTATAATAAAATGTATGAATAAGTTTTTCTTTTCTTTAATTATTTGTAGTTCTTTTATGTCATGTTTTCTTCCTTGGTAGCACGAAAGCATTCATACCTGGACTAAAGATTGTCTTGTCTACTGTTCTTGAAACTTTTGAAAGAGGCTGCAAGTGTTTCATTTATTTAAACTGTTTTAAAAACACTTCAAACAGCAAAAAAAGACTACAGTGGTAAATGTGTAAAAATATGATATGTTAATTAAGAAATTTACCAGTTTCCATCTTCTATGAATAATCTTATGATTTGATATTCGTGCACATAAAGTTTTGATTTCTAAAATTCCCTGTGTGGTGATAAAAATTCAATACATGGAATTCATTATATCTTAATATTTATAGGAAACCAAGTTACAGTTTACAAATAGCTGGAACTTTTTTTGAAAACCACAAATATCTCATTGCAGATAATAAAAAATATGAATCAAAATCAACAAATTCAATAACTGTGTTAGTCAAAATTTTCGATCTTTTACCTTAAAATTTTTAATGTAATATAAAAAATACAACTTTAAGACAATGTAATATAATATATTTATAATATAAGAAAGTAAGTATACACAAAATGAAAGTATTAATACTTTTTACAGCTTCAGGAACAAATGCATGTGAAAGATACCTTTATTAATTGTGCTTGAGTTCAATGGCATAATTTTAGCAATAACACATCACAAGATTAAGATTCCTTCCTAAAAAGAACTTGAGGAGCTTAGATTTTAAAAGGGTTTTAAATTTGTTAGTTATCCGATTTAATAATGCACTAATACCACTGGAAGATGTAGATTTTTAAATACAGCAGAAATATAAATGGTTTCGTTGTCAGATTTTTAAAAACAGTGTTCTGAAAGCTAATAAAAGTAATTACGTAGAGCTCTGAAATAAATTGACAAACTGCCGGGAGCAGCTCGTCAAATATACTTAAATATTTCATCACTAAACAATAACAAAAGCTATTTTTTTCAAAGCGAGAATGTGTCATATCCAAAAGGATCTTCTTTTCATTAGAAATTTATGACTTACTTTATTTTATAAATGTAATTTATGATAGAATGTGGACTATCTTATTTCTTTTAAGAATTATTGGCTTTCTAACAGCATGAATAACTGAGCGTTCTATTTATTGGATATATAAAGTTATAATCAAGATTTCGTTTTTAGTTCTTTGTAATAGGAATACAACTTATAAGAAACATGTTGCAAAAAATACGATTTCATTTTTTATGAAGTTTTATTTTTCAATTCCTAATATTAGCTCACACTCTCCCTCTCTCTCTCTCTCTCTGTGTGTGTGTGTGTTCACATTTTCAATTGCTAATAAAATACCTTTTTACTCATTTAATTAAGTTAAAGAAAAGTTTTTTAAATTTGAAGTCTATGACATATGATGTTAATGTAGTTTCTTCAAATATTAATTTAATATTTTTATTAATTAATCGAAAACTAACTTTCTCACCAAAAATCTTTATTTCCCCTTCGCCAAATGAGTAATGAATTCAGTTCATTTTTTCAACACATCAATGAGGTTAGGCTTAACATGTTTTCATCCAATTATTTTAAACGATTCTGTTTATTTACATAATGTTTAATGCATTTAAAATTAGATTTGCTGTATTAAACGGCTATTCCGATTTATTTTGAAGTGCTTTCTAATTAAAATAATACAGAACTAATAAAGTTAAAAATTTCTATTCTGTATTGCGATCCCAACTGATGTAGAAAATTCATGTATTTTGCGATACCTCAATTGGCTTTGAATCCTCAATTGGCCCTAAAAATTCAATACTAGCATGATTTTTTGATCAATCATTTATAGTAACTGCAATTGTTAGGCCTCGATAGCCTGGTTGGTAGGGCGCTGGATTCCTTGGGCTTCCCTTGGGCTGCTAGTACGAATCTCCCAGCCGAGAACTCATCCGGTGTGGAGGTCTGTCGTGGTCACAAAATTCTCCATGTGGAGAGTAATACTACTGGCCGGTGCTGAGTCAGAGGCGATCGTTCCCTTTTTCAGATTTAAATTACGATCTATGGATGAATGAAGTCAGCCCCGTAGAAAGGGTTGATAACGTATGTGAGCTAGAAGTCAGACTTCTGCTCAGTGGTTCATATCCTCAGAAGCTACTGCACCCCTCCTTCCATCGAAAAGCGGAACACGAGAACAACAACAATTGTAATCATTTAATAAAAATTAATTAAAATAAAGTTTTTCCGAATTACCTAAGTAGGAATTGATTTCTTTTATATTACTTGTTTATGAATTTATTTCGTTTGATTTTTTATACAGTATAGGAATTCATGCTTATATTTAGGCAGAATATGAATTCCAGCATTTATTCATGCAGTATATAAATTGCACCGTATATTTATGCACTATATTATTTCCATCTTGTGCAGTATATTTTCTAACATTGTACATAGTATGTAGAATAATACAATGTTTATGGTGTATAAGCGGTAGATGGGCATGGCTTTAATTCCCACATTATATCAAAAAACTAACAGTTTTTTCAAAAATTAAATCAACCCTCATATATTCAAATGATGAAAGTGATTTGAGTTAATTAAAAGAGGACGCTCGTTTTGGATTACGGTGAATAGAAATGAATTACGCACATTTTAAAATGTTCTCTATGTTTAAATTGATAAATTTATTTTTAAAAAGTTTCTATGTGGGATTTAATTACTTATTTTATTTAGAAAGCATTTTTTAAAAAATTTATAAATTTTCGTCAGATGTTTAAAGTGAAACTATTTTTTATTCGCTCCCGATTCACGGAATTCAAATTTTTTCTTTATTTTGTTGTAAAAATTATTTGTTATAGATATTTATGAAGTTTCGGAGTATTTTTTGTACAATTTCTTTAATGCGGTCCCTATCTACAGCTCAATAACAAGTATTTTCAAATCCCTACTTCTATTTCTCAGATAAGAAATATCACTCATATGCCTCTTTTTGAAGCGTATTATTTGTTGCAATAGTAACATTAAACGATGCTTTTAAAGAATAAAATATTTCCTGAAATATAGCATCAGTCCTCATTTTTGCCTTTGGGTGTATTTACAAAAATATCCAACCTGTTCTTTGGATTAGTGATTCCGGATCAGCACATTTCTGTTACTATGCTCCCATGTGGGAGCCTCTCTAGTGGGGTTCTAGTAATCTGAGGCATTATTCTCACTCCACTCGTAGTTTACCCATCTCCATTGACATGAAACAACAGGTCACTTGGACAAATTTTCGATCCAAATAAATTATGACTAGTGTTACTAATATAAAAGTGTCATAAATCATATTTGCATGCTTATGAATTTTTCCTAATCGAGTTATATTTCATATTTTGAAAAGAGTATGAGACATTATTTTGCAATGTATTTATTATTTTAGCTAGTAAAACTTTTAAATGACAGAATCAAAAAAAGCTCATTTTTACAACTTAATACTTTTAAGAAAGAAAACTGATTGAATAAATTGTTACTTAACATCATTATAACAGCGAATCTAGGAATTAAAAAAATCGATATTCTGTGTATCCTTCTTATTAGAAAATAATACAGAAATGCTACAAAAGGATTTTGCTCTGTCTCAGTAACCTAAGATTTAAATGCTTAAACTTTAGATAGAATGAAATCCCGGGACAAATAAAGCATTTTAAACTCTTAATATTAAAATATTTGACAGTTCTGCACAACATACAATCAAACTTACCTCTTTTTTGGATAAAAGATATAAAAAAAGGTCAAATGTACACTTATTAGAATAATTATTTACAATCTGAAAAAATGTTTAATAAAGAAGAAGGTTGTGCTTTATTATCTTGCAGGTTATTTTATCTTAGTATTTTGAAGTAATAATATTTATAATTAAGTCAAAATTAAATGAATAAAAATTAATATAAAAAGATTTCCAATTAATAAATTGACTAGATGTACAATCGCAGAAAATATTTATCTTCATCTGTGAAAATCCACCTAACCATAACATAATTTTTAACTATTCAATGAAAGCTTTTTTTTTCATGGGGAAAATTATTTTTCAGAAAATTTATTTTTCATAATTTATGTAATTTTATGTAATTTACTTCTGTAACTTAAGCTTACAAAGTTAACATTTTAATAAATTTTTAATTTTGACAGTATTTCAGTATTTTTATGTGATATACATTTGAAAATGTTATTATTGAATATATTATTTCTATATTATTATATTTATTCTATAAATTTCTAATTTTCGTGGGATTCTTTTATCGCTATGTTGCCTTCAAGAAGGTTTGAAATTTATACCGGTATTGCTTTGATGATTTTCGTAAGGAATTTGTAAAAACTATGAATTTTAATTCATAAAACGTATAAAAGAAAGCAGAAATAAAAACTTAATTAAAATTACCTATTTACTTAGAATTGATGCCTTTAAAGATATTTGAAAGAAAGAATGTCTTCATCATTATTTTTTAAGTCTTTATTATCCCCTTCAATCCAAATAGGGAAATATTTAAATAAAAGAAATCTTTGGTATGCTAAACTACTGCGTAGATAACTTTATATTAAAATATCAAGTGGATGAAAAATTACAAAAAAATGTTAAAACATGCCAAGTATGCTGGACATTCCGACACATCCTTAAATGACGAAATATTACGAGGAGTAAAAATTTCACATTTTGTCCCATATTTTGTACTTAAGAAAAGGCTATCTTTTCACATGTTGATTTTTAGCTTAACTTAACATCGTAACATTGTTTGCTGATAATATTTTGATTTTGAACTGAATTCTGATTGAATTTTGCTGATATTATTTAATTAAAAAATTTTTTTTAGAAAATTGACACTAGAAATTATTAAAACTGAAAATTTACTTCTCAGTATATAAGATTTAAAAGATAAATTTTGATAATCTCTCTTACTTTTAAAAATATTGCTTATTTATTGTATAGTATAATTTGTTTTTCATTTTCTTTTATCTTGTAAAAATGAAATGTATAAACAACATGTAACTAATAGAATTATCTGGAATAAATTTCTTGGGATAAGTAAATGTTAAATCTAGATTTGTAAAATATATCTAAAGGGATTTAAAATCAAGTATCGATTCTCTCTTATCAGGTGTGAGTATCAATCCCAGAATTTATTGTATTCATATAAGCATTCACTATTTTACCTATCTCTTTCGAATCATAAATTATGATGAGCTTAAATTTAATTTCTAAACGTATTCACATCTGAATGCTTTTCAAAAAATGAAGAAAACAACTCAGTTTTTTGGTAATGAAACGAGAAATATTTTCAAGACAGTTTCGAAACTTGGAAAGCAGAAGCAAAGGTTTACAAAGAAAATCTCGATAAATAAAAGTCAAAATATAAATTTAAAAGCGAATTCTTAACTTCTTAATAAGATTTCCATCCTACCGTTTATGTTAGGGATCAACTGTCAGGCAAAAGAGTTTTTTTTAAAGAAAATAAAACAGTTTCTCTGTTTGTTTTTTATATTCTTTTGATGGGAAACTGTTTGTTTTCAGAATGTTTGATGGTATAATTTTATAATATAAAATAATTATTTGTCCATTTATGTTTGTGAAGTGAAATGCTTACAGTAATTGCATGCTGTGATAATAATTTGAAAATATTATGTTTTTATTACATATCCAAAGCAATATAAAATATTTTCTACCAGAATCGTTTTCATGATAGAGAATGCATTTCACAGCACAAATTAGGACTTTCCTATCACCTGCTAGACCACTGACTACAAAGTTCACCACCATCTATACATCAGCGCCAAATATGCCGTAAATAGAGAGGGGAAGTCAAAGGCGAAAAAACCAAGACGGATATTGCTTTTGACTGCAAAATTCAAAACGGGAAAAAATGGTTACCCTCCTCTTATGAGCAACATAACAGAAAGATATAAAACGGCTCTGCGTTTTTTTATATGAATTTGATTAGTAAAAAAAAGTATTTCTGCCGCTAGAAGAATCAAAATAAAAAATAATACAAAATTTTCAAAAATATTATACTGAGGAAAAAAAACTAATTCCTACATAACTTAAAAGCGTTTGAAGGCAATTACACATTACGAATTGCGAATAAATATATAGAAATTTACACATGTTATAAAATTACACATATTATAAAATATTGAAGTTTTTAACACATATTATAAAATTAATTATTTTTCATATAAAGTTTATTTTATAGGGTTTTTTTTCATTTTTGAAAAAGTTGATAAAATAGTATCAAAAAAGGAAAATAGAGCTTTAGAATAATCAGAGATATCTCCCCCAAATCCCGAAAGATATGGGGAGTGTTTTTAATACGCTATTGAGATTCTGCGGACAGGCATAACAGGGAACGCATAAGTTTTTTATTATATGTTACAACATTAATAACATGGCAAGTTATCAATGGCTGACAGATTGGGACCAGAGGAGAAACAACGACATTGATAGTAGTGCTCTGAAGTGACCTGAGCACGTTGTAACTCAGATTTCCCGTAGTGCTCATCCTGTAAGTAATAATAAGACTTCGGACATTTTCAATTTCTTTCCAAAGATTAGAAGATAGTTTACAATCATTATAGAAAATATTTCAAATAGAGTAAGCAGCAGATATTGAATAATTAAATTAATATGGAACTAAATTATCTCAAAAATGTGATCTTGCAACAATGCATTCATCGTTTCCAGCATATTTATTCAGATTATTTTAAACAATTAAAAAACGTTTACAAATAATCAGTTATTATAAGAATTTTAAATTATGAACTGCATTTATATTTGGATATTCTGATATGATTCATTAATAGAACATAAAGAAATGCAAAATTCTCGTATTTGCATAGATTTTATTGATTCGCATAATGAATTTTGAAATATCTTGCAGTTTGTGTTATCCTTTGAAGACCTTCAAACCCCTTTACAAATTTTAGAGAAAATCAAATTATTTTATATCCCACTTAAAATAATTACAAAATGCTTTTCAGAGAGATGAGAATGATTTGGTCTGGTTGTAAATGGAATAATCGACAGCAATAATTTGATAGTAGTTTCGAGTTCATCAAACAATCTACTATAATTTTTGACTTCTTTTCTCTTGGCGAGTTAATTTTAATCTTTCCAACTGCTTTTTAAGGCAAAAACATGAACTTATGTCTTCAAAAATCATTCAAATTATCTACTGTTTTTAAAAAACACGAGTCATAGTTCAAACTAGTTTCTTGCATTTTTATTCAAAAATTCAAATTGAAACAAAATCTATATACACAACACGAATGTATTCTTATCTGTTCCAGTAGGCACTTGAAAGATCTTCAAGAAACTCAACCTTCATTTAGAATGCTTCAATGTTCTCATGCAAAACTAAATTATGCTTTGATTAAAAATATTAGATCACATGCTTAGTATGAAAAAGGTACAAAAACTATTTTTATACTCAAAGATAAATGTTTAATATTTGTATGATATCGCTTTAGCCTCAATCGTTTCTTCCTGTCTCTGACTTTTGCTGTCAATAGGTTTCTTCATTTCAGCCTCGTTTATATAATACCTCTCAATTTTCATCTTTAAAAACTTATGAATTTTATTTTTTTCCTTCTATGAAAGGAAATTTATAATTAAAAATAGTCAACAGAATTTCGTCAGGAGTAAGAAACGTGCTTTATAATGGCCAGTGAAGCATCTTAATTTTCTTTTCTTACCATACAGAAATCAACCATACCCATCAAACCATACAGAAATTTGAGATAAATTTCTTTGGAGTTTCTGATAGTATTCTATGAACGCACTTCAAGTAATTTTACTATCAAGAATAAAAATATTATCATTGGTTTTAGAGAAAATATCCCTATGCCTTCATATTGACACCTTCATTTTTACTTTCTGTAGAAAATTAATCAATTTAAATAACTCATAGACCATTGCAGCTTAATAAACTCAAGTTTCTTTTTTCTGAAAATGAAACTCCCCCCTTCAATTGTTAACTCATCGAAAGACCCTTTTTTCTAACGTCAACCGATTCTCCTTGTCTTGTTTTGAGATGCCTAGTTTCCTATATCTTAAAACAGCTAATCAATCTATGCAAAGATTCTATTTTCTATATGACGGCTTACTATTAGAGTTAAGGCACTCAATGTCAAGTTTTGCACAATTTCATTTGATAATATATCGTCTTATTTTCATACCAATCTAGCAATCATAAAACTTTTCTATACTTTTCCAAAATCTCATTTTCTTTCTTTCACATATCATATCATTCGTACAAAGTCTATGACTGAGTTCATCAATATATAATTTTTGGTTTGTTTTCGTGTGATACTCCAAAGTTTTGATTATCATTCAAGAGATGATAAAGATCAGCAGATTTCTCTGAATTCTTAAACTAGCTGGTTGTTAATTGTGGTAAATTTAAATTAATTTTACTACGATTGATGTAGTAATTTTTATTATACCTTAGTTTACTATCATAGAACTATTATATTTACTATTGCTTTAGCTTTTACAACAGTTGAAGTGTTTCTTTCATTGTTTAATGCATTTTCATCTGCATAATTATAGGCCTCTGATCTCATTCAAGCTTCAACAGGAAATGATGAAAATTCTTTTAATCTACTATTTGCAGGATGCATTGAAATATGCTAGCAAAAATTTAAAAAAATACAATATTTAGCATAAGAAATAGGGTTTTGTTACGAATCAGTTAATTATAAAAATAAACATATAATAAACAGATCAATTTCAATATATTTCTTGAGTTAAGTTCATAGAAAGCAGTTTACATATACAACGAATTTTCCCTAATAGTTCCCAAATAGCAAGCACAACTTCACCTATTCTGTTATTATTTCCTTTAAGGCTTAAAGTCTATTAACAATCCGTCACTTTTGTAAGCTGATTTGATTCTGTTTCTATTAATACCTTCAGTATTCATGCATTCATAAATTATTTCAGTTCTTGTAACAATTTTCGATAAATATGAGATTGTCCGAATTCCTATATCGAATTTCTCGATAAAATATTCACTGGGATGTTTGGGATTGAGTGTTATTTAACTGAAAATCTGCATTAAGCTTAAAAATGGAGTATCACAAAAAGTCATAATTTCTAATTCAGATAAAGGGAGGCTGTCTGTACATTCTGAAAAATGCTGATGCAGCACAGTTCTACATGATCAAAAATTTTATTGAAACGCGTATACCATTAATAATACAAAGAAAAAAAATCAAATTGCAGTGACTTTTTTAGTTTTTTATTAAAATAAAATTGTGAAATCTGTGCAATTTTTTATGAATACTTACAAATATTCTATAAATACATAATCACATGCTTCTTACCACTTATTTCGGAAGATTTTAGATTGAATTCATAAAATTAAATATCGATAGTCATTATAATTTTTTTTCAGACATCAAAAGGCAGGTACAGTTTGAAAATTTTATGATTTGCTGTGTTCCGAAGAAGTGGGATCCTAATGGTCTATTAGCAAATCTTTAGGTTTCGGGATCGGAGGGTTTAAATTTCTAATCCAATCAAAACAAAAGCTCTATCCAAGCGGGGTCTGGTTCAAGTGATATCTTTCTTGATCAAATGTCCTCAAATGATGGGTAAATGTAGTTTGGAAAATAAAGAGAGAACATTAGTTTCGTTCTCATAATCAGATAAGGACTTTAAATATAAAAGGTATCTCTTAAAATATTTCTCTTGTTGCTTAAGAAAGAGAAGCAAACTAAAGTAAATGAACGAAGTGGAAAAGTAATTCGTAAAGAAAGTTTAAAAAAATCATCATGTAAGCCCATCACTTAACGTATTAATTCGAAAATAAGGAGTTAATTTTAGACAACATGAAGGGTTTGAGCAATCGGCATAGAGTAATCATAATTTCAATGTTGAATATCTATAGGAATTTGGGCAAAATGTTCAATTATGTGATTTTTCATAAAGAGCGTTTATAGTTGATCGGAAAATTGCATAACATTGAGTGAATTAATAGCAAATGAATCTTCTTTTCCCTTTTTCCTAATCCAGTTTTGTGATATATTCCACACAAGATTAGGTTTATTAAAAAAAGATTTAAAAATTCATTGAGGTTGCATGAATGAGCGTTTAATGAAAAATATTATGGAGCTCAAATTTGTTCAGTAATACTTATAACGTAGAGGAAAATTTCAGGACATAATATTGAGAATACTTTGAGGGAGATTTCAAATAAAAATATTTCGATTGATGCTGACATTGTAAAACAAACGGCTTCGTAAAATTATAGTATAAATATTGACTGAGATTAAAAATGCTATTGAATAAATTAATTTGAAATTTGTAACATACAGGTCTATATTAGACCATATGCTAATATGGCTAAATAATCCACTCCAGCTAATGTATTTTCTACCAGGAGATAAAATACTTAAAAAACTGTCAAGCATTCAAACGAAATTATTTTTTTAATATTTAGATCCCTAATAATACATTATTTGTTCAGGTACAATTGCTTCATAGATGGCCAAAGAGAAGATAATATAGTTTCGTCATCTAGTTATTTGTAAAAAAAAACAATGAAACTAATACTTGCCTAGTGTTCATAACTAAGGGGTTAAGCCTCTGCTTTTTCTGCTCATCAGCCCCTTAAAATCATGTTGAGATTCTTTTGGAATCATTGTGTGATTATAGTGTGCTCCGCTCACTTGACATTATAGTTATGCATTTCTGCTGTTTATTAGAAACTATGAATACAGTCATTACTGAAAATAAAGCAAAATCATTTTAAAAAACTAGAATTGCAAACACTAATTTTTAATAATCTTTTATAAACATTTTCATTGCTAAAAACCGGATCCATTATTTCTAAAATAAAACTTTTCTGGTAGCAGAAATATATATATGTAAATGTTAGAGAGTAAAAATATTTGATACTGAGATATTTAGAACTAAAAATTATTCACATTAGCCTTAAATAAGTCCTGTAAAATGTCTTTAAGAGGCACGATACATTTCCAAGAGGTTTAACTTATCTATTTGATTTTTAGTAGACCATTTAAAATTTTCATTAGATTCAGGAAATTTTCCTAAATATTTTTGATCGTCAAACCATTTCAATTATTTTACACTTTAATTTAGTTCTTTGTTCACAGGATTGTTCTAAAAATGAATTGTTTACAGCCACAGAAACAGATGTTGAAGCTGCTTGTGCTGGTCGGGCAGCTGCTTCGGAGCTCACTGCTCGCCCACCTTCCGATAACGCAACCTATTTTGAATAATGTTCCTCACTATTACAACACTCACTCCACTTTCACCGCCTGAATTCACAATATGATACGTCTATCACTCCTAACTATGCCTTCCATCGTGTCAATGAGATCTGCCCTGATGACTGTTTTTGCCTGGTCTGGTCTCGAATCATCAATCAAATACTCATGGCTTGCACGAAAACTAGCACTGACTTGTTTGACGCACTGTCTTTCCGGTTTACGGTAACCATCCGGTAATGAATACTCTCCAGTTTAACATCTTCCATTGCCAGAAATAGGATAACACCGCACTGATCTTATTTCGTCAAGTTTTGTAATGTGAACGCTATCCCGTCTTCCCATGCAGTGCCAAATCACAGAAGTAAAACTTTCTGGTGCAAATCGTCTAACAACTTGAGGTGATGATCAAAATGACTTAGACTGAAGTAGAAATAGATCTAGAATTAAAGTTGGAGGAAAGGAGCATCTGCTTAAGAGGCATTGAGGTGGTGTAGGGGTGAAGCATTCAGGAGTCTTTATTTTGGCTATGGGTGGGAGCTGCAGTCTTTTTGAAGGAGATCACCTAGGATGATCAAACGTTTTCTTGTTTATCTTTAGCCTTTTTGCTTAACTTGATGGCCTGAAGAACGTTTGGGAATTTAAGTTTCTTGTTTTTTTTTATTATGTTTAAAAGATTGTTCATCCCTATATTATCTTCGGTAGCGAAGTTGCTTGAGATGGCTTATGGAGCCTGTGCTGATGCCTGAAGCTGATGGTTTGCAGAGCTGTTGTGAGGCTATTTTTGTTTGTTTAAGGTCATTTTGTATTTGTTACAGTTCCGTAGGTTCTCCTTGGATTTGCTTCATTGAGTTTTTGAACTCTTGGAATGGCTGTTCATCCTTTCCAGACTGCTATGTGTCCGGTCATTTTGAAATTAAGGCAAACAGGTTTGGGGGTTCTTTCTTTAATATGCTAGTCTCGGGTAACGTGATCTCCGTTGAAGGGGGGTTTAATGTTGAAGTTCCTGGCTGAGTGGTGGAGTCTTGAGCATTTAAAGCATATAGTTGTATTGTTTCTCTGTGTGGCTCGATTTTGACTGTCAGAAAACAGAAGTAATTAATGGTGTATACATTCTTGAAGTTACCAATTTTTCGCACTTTAGCAAGGAATTGGAGTAGTGAGGATTACAATCGGAAGTTCTTCACTTGGCTAATTCATTGGATACGTATATTGTTATTTTTAAGGCTTGCTTTAATTTCGTTGGTGTTGGAGTTGAGGAGGGGGTCCGCAGATGACAACTTTAATGGATCTTTCTTCCATGGATTCGTTCAGGATAAAATCTTGATTTAGGTCTGTAAAGGATTGGTAATTTCTTCTCTGTATTCTTCTGTTTTGGGAAGGATTTGGATATGGCCGTTTTGTTACTTGTTCTCTGTTTTGGGAGATTTTTTGTTGGTTTCTTGGAGGATCCGGTTGTAGTTCTTTTTAATAACTATTCTGGTAGAGGTTGGTGATTTGTTGTGATTGTCATTGGTTTCTTGAAGATGGAAAAGTTAGTTTTTACCGCTAGTTTGGAAATTTTCGTCTGTTCTCAATTTATTGAGCTTTGTCAATAAACAAGGGTTGCATTCTTTTATAGTTACAAATATTGCCTACATTTCAAGAAACTTAAACAGAGTTAGATAAACGGCTTGAAATTTTTTCAATATCCCTGCGAATTCCTTTCTTGGTCTACTTTTTTAATTTTGATGAAATTAGAGGATTTTAAATAGCACTTTTTGAAATAATCAGCTTGATCTTTAGGAAGTTTTTGCATATCTGACTTAGTAGACTAGCTAAGTAGACGCAATACAGTCCAATGAATTTGTTCCGGCATAAAATATTTTCAATTTGGTAGCCATAAAAAATAATTAGTTTGAAAAATATATATGAATCAGAAAATGGTTTTTAAAATGTTACTACATTTCAACTCAGCATGTGTGGTTCCATCAAATGTGGCACTAGTCATTAAATATCATTATTTTTGCATTTAGTTGATTGAAAATCTCTCAGTCAATTTTAAACGCTCATAATTTATGATTCTCCTTGTTTATTTTTTAAGAAAAACGCTTTACTACACTATTCTTTATCAGAGAGTTTATTTTTTGACTTTGGTTAGTCATTTTAATGGCTATTCAATTTTTATTAAAAGAAAATAGTTAAAGCATTGTGAAACTCTGGATCTCTCTCTCTCTTTCTCTGTATATATATATATATATATATATA
>JAOUZG010033074.1:2005115-2015470 GCA_026289955.1 Argiope argentata
TCAGAAAATTAATCACCTTTCTGTAAATACAAATAATTAATGGCAGCATATAAGATGGCAATTTTATAAGATGTTAGCAAATGTGCTCCGAAATTAGTTTTATTGCAATTCTACTCATTAAGTTAACTTTTAGGGAATGTTCAGTAGGTATATGAAATATATTGTGCAAGTTGGAGATGGAATTTGATTGATTAATCAGATTTGTAACCATATTATATGATAGTAAGTAGGGGCCATATTGTATGATAGCAAGCCTTTTCCGTTTTGCATCAGCTGCATACAGAAACATTAAAACAAATCTAGTTTTAGACAGATCTTCGATTCTTCAAAGAAAAAAAAAACTAAAAATACTGAATCAAAAATCAAATTATAGTGATTTACTATCTTTTCAATTATCAATTCTTTGTTGAACAATATGCTATTAGTTAAAATTGAGAATTAACATACTATATATACTTAAATTCGATCATTCGGTGGTGAAATATATTTACTCTTGGTGAGGGGTAAGTTTGAAGAGTTAAATACTAGAAGGGAACGGCGATTCTTATTTTGCCGTTTCATTACATCAAACTGATTACAAAATCACATGTGGGATCTCACACTATAGGTATGTAATATTATTGAAAACTGGGCATTCGATTAATTTTGTATTCACAACACATAATGCAATGACATCGAATTCGTTCCAGATTGCTGAGAAATGTTTAGTTTGAAAGAGTATCTTCATTTATAAAAGTGGTTAAGTTTTAATGTGGTAATCAACATTTCATATTCCGTCATCCTGGCATAGAGATAGAGCATCTTACTCGTGATTTGGGTGTCCAGGATTTCAGTCACGGTCAGGGCAGGGTTGTTCTTCTTTGTTCTATCGGTGAAGAGTGTGATTGTGCCACCCCCCCTTTAAAAATGGGCTGAGCAAGTGAATGTGATAAGTGTGTGTCATCTTCATATTAGCTAGAAGTCAGACATCTGCCGTCATCCCCATCCCCATTTCTTTTTTTAGTCAAACACATCATTTAAAAGAAACTTTCAAGCCGAGGCTCTCATATGATAAATCAAATCTAACCTTTGAAATATTTTCCCAATATAATCGCTTTAATATGTGTCAAGGCTCACAGATTTATTCAGTCGATCTTTTCCTCGGCATTTTGAGCATACCCTCTTGAAATATTCCGATGTGACATAGATCTATCGACTCTGAGCGATTTACAATTTTATACTGAGAATATACCCACTATCAAAGTTAGAGCTCTAATAATATGCACTTTTATTTCAAAAATTCGTGATATATATTGATAGTTCGAAAGAAATTGAAAATTAAATTATGAATAGATAAATATATTTAATAGATAATATTAGAAATGAAAATAAATATAATTAGAAATATGAAGTATAAAGGTTTTTTTTATCAAATTTTGAATAAAAGCAATGCAAATTGATAAATAAACTTTCTATTATTTTTTTTTGCCTGTTCTATATACAGTGTGTGTGCTTGATATTATGTTTGAATATAGCAGAAAGACAGTCGACTTAAAACGTAACAGTATAAATCCCGATAAATTCCTTATAGATTAAATTTACGTAATCTACGGCTGAAAATTCCCATAATTTTTAAGGTGAGACGTAAATCAAATAAAATGAAAAGTATTACAGAAGGAAAAAGTATTTCATTAATACTTCCTTTCATTACCGCAAAAGTATTAATGAAATTTTCTTTAATTCATCATTCAAGAATAGTTACAATATCATTTGGGAGAAATCTTCAAACTGAAATGTTCCGTGGGTATGTAAATTTAAAAAAACAGTTATTAATGCAATTTACATCAAATTCCAGTTTATGTCAAAAAGTTTGAAATAAATGCTTATTTTTAGAATGTTAAGAAGAATATTTAACATATGTTAATAGAGCTCTTGAATTTTGGAAACTGAGAAAAATACCATTATTTTCCTATTAATATTAGTTTAATTTAATGCTTTAAATGAATAATAAGTTCATTCTACAGAACGACTTTTAAGTGTCATTGATAAGTAACAATGTGCGCCTAACTCAGGTACATATGAATAGAATAAAAGATTTTAATTAATACACACAAATGTAATTTAATAAATATCATTTATTTTAAGAACAGCAATTCAATTTGTATTATTACGTACAAAACATCAGACATCACATGCGTATGTAAACAAATAAACAAATAATAAAGAAAATGCATTCTATTTGGACTTTATTTTTATTAAATTAGATATATTTTTCAATTACCTTAAAATGTTTATGGAAATTATATAATACACTCTATTTTTGAACAAAAGTGATTATCATATGTGACTAACAGTTAAAAAATATTGAATAATCATTATTATTTGTAACTACTAATTAAAAATGAGAAATTAGACTCATTTTCGAATAAAAATATAAAACTATTATCAAGACAATAAAGATCTCATGCCTTTTTGTAGAATTTATTTCCAATGCTAATTTAATAATTTAATTAAGTTTTCAAATTGGTTATATTTTAATTTTGTGTAAAAGAGCAATTAAAAGTTGCTTGAAAAGAATCAAGAAACTTTTTTTCTTTTACAAAAGTAGAGAACCAGGTCCCTTTTGATAACCTCTAGAACTATTACAAATTACACATTTGGGGAAGAAGATGGATTAAAAATTTTTTTAACTAATACAAAGCATGAAACAATTTAGCGCTATTATATGCAACACAATGTAGCCCATTTACTGAAAATATTCGTGATAAATTGTTGTATAGACAAATCAGAATTTGTATATTTTCAACATTCCATTTCATTGTTTTCTCTTTATGCAGTTTATTCTTAAAAATTAATACATTTTATTAACAGAATAATTTTTAGTTTTCTGATAAATATTTAATATTATTAAACTGACAATCGATCTATCTTTCTGGAAGCTAAAATATCCATTGAGGATATTTTGCTTTTAAAAATCAAACATGTTGATATCAAAATCCTGTAGAAATTCTTTTTATTGACCTCCATTCCATTGAAGGTTCATTTTTTTTCAGTCAGCCGCTGATAGAATATAAAATATAGAAAGAATAAAATGCCCCCCATAAAAAGTGAATACTTACTTGAAACAATCATCTCAAAATCTATTTCATGGGCTGCAGCTAGATATTTATGAGTATAATTCTTGAATCAAAATTCAGCATTGAAGGAAACCTGTCTGTTCTAGCATTTTGTATATTTTGTATGTGTGATACTTTACCCGCCTATAAAGTGTTATTTTTGAGTACTGTCTTTACTAACAGTACCTAGCTATAGGTACTATCAAATTCAATAGTTATTTTCTCAGATATTTCAATCTATTTTCCCTTCATTTCCCTTGCACATTTTTATTATTGTATTGAAATTCACTGCTATTTTGCAGCATTTTTCAGCATTTCGATTTAGTTATGCGACACTTCTTGCTTTCATTATCTGATTTTGGGGGACAGTGAATTTTATTTATTTTCTGATTATAATACATTTACTGACGAATTTAGCAATGGCATAATAAATATCTAATCCTGAAAAGTTGTTAGCATGTAAAATATCATATTCATCATCAATTCCTGAGTCAAAGAAATCCCCAAATAGGAGTGTTTCTCGGACATTTAACCTCACAAGCACTGACTATGAAAAATGCTGCTTACTGAGGTATTTAGTTAAAAGTCAAAGCTCTGTAGTTTGAATAGAGTACAGCCAAATAACATTTCATCATAATTGCATCAGCGAGTTTATTTAAATACCTGTAAACATCCCCCTTACTATTTTTGCTGGCGCATTAGAAAGTAAATTATTGAATTTTAACAGTATTCAGGTGAACAGCGAGTCTAAAAAAAAACTCATTTAACTTTTGAAAATGGTGCATAAATCTGAGAAAAATAAATAAACCAATAAAAATAATGATTCTAATAGTCGTATAAAATTGAGAAAATAAAATATAAAGAAACTATTTCGGACCGGAAAAGGATATAGAACAGTAAAAAAGCAACAGTAAAAAGGCAAAAGAAAAAAAACTTGTTGAAATTTTCGACTATTTCATTGAATATTTATACAGTTGCTCTTTATTTAACCCTTCCCGAATTACTGCAACATCAAAATATTATTAGAAATGTTCTGAAGAGTGTTGCCCGTCTTCCTGAAACACTGCACTTAGAGGAAACAAAATGGAAACGAGAGGAAAAAAAGAAGCCTACTTTCGGTTAAATGTCGTTCGCTGATTTCTGTATATCGCATTTTCGCTCTCTATAAAATTTAATCGAGAGTGACTAGATACGTAATTACGAGGATTTACTGAGAAAACCAAGGAATTTAATGCCCTCAAAAGCTATTATTCATAGAATGGCTTTTGCATAACCTTAACCTATTAATCGCAGGTGTTGAGTTGATGCAATGATCAAAATAAATATTTACGAACGTTTAATTACTAAACAAATTTTATATAAATTACAATTTTTAAGTTGGGTAGAAAATGAGGAAAATTTCTATAAAACAATATTTAACCTAATCAATAATTTTGCTTTTAAAAAGGTGTGTCTAATTTGACGCATTTTTCAACCAAAACTGTTGACCTTGGAATTTTTGAAGATAAAATCATGGAAAAGGAACATTATAGTTAGAATGTTATCTACTTTTAGCCAAGGTCACAGTCTACCACAGCATTCCATTCTGTCTGATGTGTGTGGTTACCCCTAGGGGGACGGAAAACACGTGTTGCTCTGAAGCCTCGCCATCGAGAAAAAGGGTGTTCAGCGCACTCTGAGAGATAAATTACTCATTTGGCTTCTCTATCAACGGTGAGTGCGTTTCTCATTTTAACCGCATAGAAATGCCCAAACAAAAATATCTAACATTAGATGAAGCTCTGAATAAATTTTGTTAACTGAATTCTGAAGACTATGAACAGAGTAACATCGATAGTGTAGTTTTGTCGCCAGAAACTGCAGAAGCTAGCAATGAAGAAGCAGAAAAGGATAATATTTGCATTTCTAAGAGTAATGTTTTACCAAACGATACAGCAGGAAAAATTGAAAACTAATCTCTCAAAAACCGGTAGCAGTCGAACAAAAAAATTTTAAAAAGAACACTTGAAGTGGGTAAAAAAGGAAAAATTACCTCAACCAAAAAATGAGGAAAAAGATAGATTAGAAAGAGTAAAAGGAATCTAGAATGTAAAACTTTCACTGGGATTTTTGATCTAATTTTTTTGTTCTGATAAATTTTCACTTCCCATAAATGAGACAAATTTAGAGAGAGGTTACTACGATTTTCAGTACAAAGAGGAAAACAAAGTGATTTTTGTTCAGTGGAATGATAACACTGTTGTAACTCTTGGTTCAGCATTTAGTAAGATTAAACCTGTCAACAAGATTTCCCATTATTCAAGTACTGAAAATAAAAATATTTTGTTGTCTCAACCTCGTCTTATTGATCAAAATAATGACCAAATGGAAGGAGTCGATTTATGTGAGAATTCATCCACTAATTACAGAATAGGAATTCGTGAGAAAAATGGGCGGTGGCCAATATTTACAAATTACACTGAAGTTGCCTTAACAAATACATGGAAACTGTCAAAATTATCAACTAACGAAAATAAAAATTCACTCTTGGATTTTGGACACGAGATTGCATTATTTCTTTTGAAAATTATTTTTAAGAATGGAAATTTAGGTAGATGTACTTCATCCGCCAGAAGACCTAGTCAATTCAACATTTATACTAAACATTTTGTGTGTGGACACTTTATAAAGTCAGAGGACAATACAAGACTGCGTTGCAAGCAATGCTACAGTCATACAAGATACAGATACAAGATTCTAAAGTTGCATTGCATCGTTATTGTAGTGAAAGTTTTCATATGTAAATTTATGCAAATTTACTACGAGTCATCTTTTATAGCTCGATAATAAATTAGTTTCTTTTAATAGCATTTGTGGTTTTCCAAGGCATGGAAAAATTGGACAGATTTCCAGAAATCAATTCAGAGTAACTTCTCACTATTTCAGTTCAACTCCGTACCCTTATTCAACTGGCGTTGCACTAACACAACACTCGATTTCTCAAAATTTAAGCCAAATGATGACATTTTGTTATATGATCCCAGCATTTTGTTATATGTGAATAATTATTACATGCTCCCAAATTAATACATACTAACGTTTGTATAAAAATAAATTCATCCCTTTTAATTTTGGAAGTTAATGGGTTAAAATTAAGAAAAAAAAACCTACCTTCATAAATATATCAATTTCATTTTTGTTCAATTTTTTATTTATAATAAATTACTAAATTGAATTTACTATACAATCTGCAACACTGTTTTAATGTTATGATTAAATTCAATATATATATATATATATATATATATATATATATATATATATACACTATATGTATCGTACACATAACATGAGTTTGTGTGTAGTATAATTGTGTATGTATGTAAATATATATTACATACACACATATACATTTATATACACATGCATGAATAGTCACACTCTTATATAAATAAATATACGAATACAGATATATACATATGCAGAGTGCATCATCTTATATTTATTCATTTACCTTTATTTTCGGTTGTAGATATATACTTTTAAAATATAAAAATCCTCCAAATTAAGTAAGTAATCTGTTTGGGGTATTTTTGGAAGTACAAATAATAAATTGTATAAAAATTATAAATTCTTGTTTTTTATGCAACTTTCCATTACCTATGATTAATGTTTAGTAAAATGTTATGCATATTTTAAGAAAGGTAAGATAAATTTTTGAATTGTATAGGATTAAAATGGGCAGATATATTTAATTTTAAATGTTGAACTGATTTCAATCGACTCGGTTTATGATCATATCGATAATCAGATTAATGTATAAGGACAGAATACGTAGTTGAATTAAGTTGAATAGATTCTCTGAAGTTAACAAAATCAAGAATAAAGAAATAACTTGGAAATAAATACAAAAGACCTGAAATATATACATTGGAGGAAAAAAAATTAAAACCGTACCACAGCCAATCATGCTGAAGTATACAGAAGCTGAACTAACAAAAATTTTATAATGAAAAACCTCTTTTTTTTTAGAAATTAGATTTTTTGCGCTACATTCGTTTGGATATGGGTAAACCATTAATATTTATAATTATTAGAAATTGGGGACTGTATAGAAAGTTTGATTTAGCAATTTTGTTGTTGTTGTTGTTTACTTATTTTGAAAAATGTTATAATTTGAATGTTCAACTCATTTGAAGGGATTTTGTTGTTGAAATTATATATCTACGATAAAATGAATAAGAGCAATGCCCATAAGAGTAATGAATAAGTTACTGCCCATAACTAGTCATTTTAAAAATTTGAAAATTAATTTTGAAATTTATACTTTTTTTTCAAAACGGTGAAAAAACATGTATATAATTTGGAGTTTGGATCTTAAACATTGCATGGTTAAGCAGTTTTAAACCGGTTATTGAATCAGTTGAATATTTTTAACTATCGTGATAGTGCTTGAGAAATGGTTTCCAAAAATTTTAAAAGTTTATATATATAATATTATAGGTATAGAGTACAATTGACAATGCTATTGAAAGAAGATTTTCAGTTTGCTGTCTCCAAAGAATATAACAAAATGACATTTAGAATTGTTTATTATATGTTCTTGAAAGAAACGTTTCATATAAAAGGCTCTCTCCCTCGAGATCAAATTTTGCGATAATGCAACCGTATGTGGTGACTTCAATTCACACTGGAATTAGACATCAGCAATTGAAGTGCCATCTGATAAATTTTTTGATAACCATTTCAGCTTGCTGACAACTCTTTCTCTTTTTACCTAATTCTATGTTCAGAAGAAGAAAATGGAACGTAAACATAAAGAAGGTCAGAGAAAGATGACTGGCTTCGCTATCTTCTAGTATCACAGACACTTGAAAATACTCCATGAGGCCGTACTTACTCCTTGGGGAGTAAAATTCTTTAAGGAAAGAAGTCACAAAAAAGATTTCTGAAAACCTTCAATTCCCTTGAGAAGGTTAAGGAATGACGCCTGCTACTCACACTTCTGGTAGATCCGGGTTTGCACTGTGGAGATCGGGAGCAGACCTGTAGGGAATTTCCAGTTCCGTTTATCCGTTATGGACCTCTATTCACTTTAGCCATTCCTTCTCTATCACATTTTGGATTGTCGTTCGCTCACTTTGTACATGGGAAAGAACTTTATTACCAAACTGGAAAAGGACTGGGAAAGAATAAAAAGAAGTCCTCTATTTTTTAAGACATGAAATATAAATTACTTTAAATAGGGTTTAATGATTGAAAAGTAGATAAAATGAGAACATGCTGGCTTTTCTTATCGAAATTTTAATTTTTTCGCATTAGATGCTATACAAACTTTTGTGTTTAAAATTAATATATGATATAGTTTATTCATGTTCAATATTTTACGGTGTATTACTTCCCGAAATAATCGTTAGAAGATATATCCATGCACAGATCCTGGACAAAATATAGGGAAGAAAGAAAACTTTAAAAAACGAACATCTGGTTAACTAAAGTTTTAGTAGCAATAGACTACTAATAAATTACGATAAACTACTAATAGCAATACACTAAATTGCCTAAAAATGATAATTTTTCAGAAAAGACAAAAATCTATATTTCGAAGAGCCATTTTTCAAAAATTTGAAATATCTCTTTTATACAAATTGATAACATTTTTATCTAAATGTAAACAACTTTATCATATGTATTGCAAATATTCGATTCTTTACAATCTGTCAGTGATTAAGATAAGAAACTCCTCTCGAGACTGCAGAATAATTTTTAATATGCATACTCTAACTTTTCCCCTCCTTTGTATGTTTTAGCATCCTTCATCTGGATGCGGAGTAACTTTGTTTAAAATGCACCTTTTCTAATCATTAGTCAGCATTTAAAAATATATAACAAATACAATAACTTTCCTACATACAGCAAAGTTTAAAAGGATACTTTATTAATCAAAAAACCTTTTTTCATCTTCTATCATCTTCCTGGACAAAAAAAAATATTTCATTTAAAATTAAAACATTATCCCTGGAGGTGATTCAACTATTGCACTATAGTTCTTTATTGACAACAAATTGCCTTTGACTATTTCAAGTTTTTCTGTTTTTATTCACAGGTTCTGCAGTTAAGTTTATTGAATTAATTTCTTCTGACTATTGATGAATTAAATACTCACAATGGCAGTACATTAAACAATATTAAATCTTCTTTATTCTAAGTATTTCGTTACATTTCCTATATACTATTCATTTTTTATTCCTTAAATTTCCGAATTTCAATCACTTCTATTAAATACAACTTGAAAGTCATTATTTTCCAGATTGAGTCTCCTTGTTCTGCTTAAATTAAAAAATGAATCATGTCAATTAATAACGGATGCTGCACTCCTTAATAATTAATCCTTCAGTTTGAGAAACATTAGCACCATAGTTTTAGTACCCCATTTAATTTGATAATGTGAATGCAAATAGTTAGATCAAAAATGAGCAAACGTAAGGTAAGGACGATGATGGGAAAAATTTTTTGATGATGAAATCAGCATCAGTGTTTTATCTGCTTCTGGTGTAGGTATTAACAATGAAATATTTTCAGTTTCTTTTAATTTTCGTCGCAGAACAGTTCTCAGAAAGCTTAATTTCATTAAAAGAAACTGGTTTGTTTATAGTAAAAATGTCTAGAATATTTTAAGACATATTAAAACATATTTATTATATTATATAACTGAAACAATTTTAATAACAAAAGGATATAACATATATTATAGCAAGTGTTACAGAAGTGTTGCAGCATTTTATCATTTAAATTTGTAGCTACCTGTAATTTTAAATGTCAAAGAAAAACAATTTACATTCTGTGAAGTATTTAAAATTAAAGTGGCTGCTATGCTCTCTATTTAAAATGTTTCGCATCGCAAAACTGGGGTCATTTTAAGATTTCAAGTTTGTATCACCTTCTAAAAATACCAATTGCAATTTTAAGCGCTCCCTAAAATATTTTTCGAAGCCAATTGCTTCTCAAATTTCTGTAATATAGTTTCTTGTAATAAGAATAAAGCTGTAATGATTACTAACTCAACAAATATTTTAATTCTTATGCTTTTTCTCTTAGTTTAGTCTTCATCATTGAAATGCAGTCTAGAAATGCAACAGTTTGAGAAAGTTAGTTTTTCAATGGACAACATCAACAAAATTTGCAGTTTCTTCAAAGACCGTTATGCATAGTATCTTAACTCACTCAGCTCAGCATGACTGATAATTCTCTTTGGGAATGTGGTATGAATGAATCTGTTTC